>JARJHM010000895.1:0-114056 GCA_033356055.1 Carex pumila
ATAGAGAAACACAACCCATGTTGTGTTCTACTCTGAGAGATATGCTATATTTCCTACAATAAATAATATACTAAATAAAAATAAAAAAAATATTATTTTCTAGATCACATATTAAATTGCTGCAGATAAATTTATTTACGACTAATATATTTTAATCAAAATGAATTAATTTGCGGGAAGAATTTTTTTATTAAAAGCAT
The DNA here is from genome assembly GCA_033356055.1 of Carex pumila. Lineage (NCBI taxonomy): Eukaryota > Viridiplantae > Streptophyta > Magnoliopsida > Poales > Cyperaceae > Carex > Carex pumila. The sequence goes on from JARJHM010000895.1 coordinate 201, forward strand.
AATGTCCTTATTTACTATTAAACTATCAAATGTTTGGGCTTCTTTTCCCACTGAAAAAATTCATTAAAACAAATATATCAGTAGTGTAAATAAGGTCTTTATTTATGCTCTTCAGACAAGAAGATGGAACTAATTTTTGCGGCATTGTACAATTTGAAAATTGAAATTTTTCGAAAGCAAATTGCTGATTATTTTGTTCCGTTAGTCATAACAATTCTGCGTGGTTTTTTTATTCATAATATTAGAAGATAAGCATATATTGCCCTTTTTTACAAAAAAAAAAATAGTAATTTATACCACAATAGTTATAATTTATAAAAAAACTCTCTCTTGAGCGTATAATCTGCTTAAATTTGTTTATTTTTGTTTGCCTCTACTATGCACCCATATTTTGAATTAGTGGACCACTAATAAATTATTACTTGGGAGTTGGGACACATAGATGCAATACTTCCAGGTACGTACCTGACGGATACTGTTTGGTAAAGTTTGTGAATCCGGACCCTTCTTTTAACCTGGCACGAATTTTAAAGGGCATCAGATTGAGTATGGTCTGGCTGGAAGTAAATCTGGTAAGTAAAATATTGTGGTACCACTTTACGATACCTGAGAGGATACTCGATCCGATTTCTGTTGCAGAGAACTCTGGGATTTTGGGTCCCAATCTGCTGCAATAATTTTGTCAATGACAATGGATGCAATTGAGTTGCTGACATGAGGGTCCGGCGAAATGATGCCCTCGAGGTACCACCTTTAATAATCATGTTGGACAATCTTTTTTTTGAAGGTCAGCAAAGCTGACAATTCGATTGATAAAAAGTTATTTACAAAACATGTTGGACAATCTTAAAAAGAGACGCAATCGATCAGCTTCTAACAACATATTGATGTGTCCAGGGGCGGATGCAGTTCAATACTGTCCTAGAAATTCAAAATCAATTTAGAGGGATTGGATTGTCAGCCTTTGCGCTAAAAAATTGCCCAACAAGTTAAAAACTTAAAATAGATACAAAGCATATATCTGTAATTCAAATCCAATTTGTTAATCCAGAAACGAAAAAACAATGTTGTGTTATGTGCTCTCTCTAATGGATTGAAAACCATTAGCTATTTAAATTCAATCCAATAATTGCTTGCATTACCTTGATATACGTACTTTTTTTTTGGTAAAAAGGCCTACGGCCCAGTTTCATTAATCAAAATGAAACAACAGTTTCAGTCATTACATTCTGGATACCCCCACCATAGTCTATGTGACCTCCTAGCACAAAACATTACTAGTAAAACAGTTTTAAAACATCACAGCAGTAGATAGAAACAAAGCAAAATAAGTAGACATAGGTAACATCCCGAAGGGGCCTGTCTAGTTGGTAACACTCTCCTGCGCTGATTCTTCTTCTGCAAGCTGTAAGGAATACACAGCATCTTCTCCTGGGAACATAACTCTGAGGGGGATGCAATCCATAATCTCCTCATCTGGCAGCCAAGCTCGAGTTTCCTGCTTTACACCATGCTTGATCTTTTTATATCCTGTCCAGTACATTACAAGAGAGATGATCAGATAAATTAATGATCGAGCTATTTTTGGTCGTGCCTTGTTAAAACATATATCATTCCTGTGTTTCCACACCATCCAACAAGTAGCACTAAAAATTATCAAGAAATCGGTGCGTTCCAGAGAAGGTAAAGTAAGGGCAAAGCTGAAAACCTCCTCCAAGGAGGTCCAGTGTGTGCATTGTAACTGATGTTTGCCTAACCGAAACAGTATTTGTTTAACTAACAGACAGGTGAGAAAGAGATGATTAACAGTTTCATGTTGTGGGCAAAATACACAGGTGATATCCCCTGTCCATCCTCTTTTGCTGAGATTAACTCTTGTCAAAATCCTATGTTTAAAAACCAATCACATGAAAATTTTAATTTTTGGAGGGATGGGAATAGTCCACAAAAGGAGTGGGTGTGCAGTCATGACACCTCTGTAATTAAGAAAAAGATAAAGGGATTTGACAGTGAAGTGTCCTGTAGAGTCCCATCGTCACGCCAATCTATCAAAGGAATGGGTGAAAGAGAGTTGGCTTAAAACAAGTAATATGTGGTTCCATTCTTGTAAGCAAATCCCAGTTAACACATCAGAGAATTGTACCCTCTGTCCCTGAGAATGATATACGTACTTTGCTGTAACTAGTTATGTTTTTTTTTGAGAAAAAATAAGGCTCATGACCTAATTTCATTCAACGGGTTGAGTTACATGACATATATATCTCAGATTGAAGCTGTAACTAGTTATGTTGTATCATGATTAAATTGTGATGAGAAGTTACTATAAATGAATAGTCACATTATGTTGATCGCATCATGAATATATATACGTATTGCGTTTGGTCATACTTAATTATATGTTTTTAAATTTCAGTTAGTTAATTTATTGAAAATTCATCATTAAATTAAGACCTAATAGTCCAAATCACACGTAATATATGTGACTATGTATCATGGCGTACCGTAATAATGTTTTGAATAATCACACCACGTATAAAACATACAAGCCATATCATACCTTAACGTATCCAATATATCAAAGTATGATTTTATTACATCTATACCCATACATTAATTTTCTCCATGTTTGGGTTATTCATCATATTAATTTTGAAGGTCCGTAAAAGTAAGTACATTTATTGAAGATAGGCATTCAAGTTGTATTTGATGACCTAAACGGTCCCCAGGTCGAGAGCACATGCAATAAATAGTATACCATGGCATTGAGGTATATATTATTATATTATGCCATCTAAAACCTTGTGGGGGCAATCTAATCCCTTGATTCTTGTTCCAGACATATAGACTCACATGCTAAACTTTTTATTTGTCTGTCCTGCATATTTTTTTTTCCATAAAAATAACTGTAATATTTTGGATTTTAGAAACTAATGTGCACTAAAAAAGTTTCAAAATTGACTAATTTTGTAATGCTCAATTGTAACAGCTGTACCTGGCGACGGAATTCATTGCAAGAGACTTGACGGTTGAGAACTTGGCCGGTCCGAGCAAGCACCAAGCTGTAGCCATAAGAGTTGGCTCCGATCTCTTGGTTTTCTACCAATGCAGCTTTTTCGGGTATCAAGACACTCTTTACACTCACTCCCTTCACCAGTTTTTCTGGGAATGTGACATTTATGGAACAATCGACTTTATCTTTGGCAACGCAGCAGTCGTGTTTCAAAACTGCAATATGCACACGTGAAAACCTAACACAAACCAGAGCAACACCTTCACTGCTCAGGGTAGAGAGGACCCGAACCAAAACACTGGCATTTCGATCCAAAAGTGCAAAGTAACTGCTGCCTCTGACTTGGCTGGAAATGTATCAAGTGTCAAGACGTCTGATTGATCCTACGGGTTCATGCAGTCTTATCTTGACAGTCTGATTGATCCTACGGGTTCATGCAGTCTTATCTTGACAGTCTGATTGATCCTACGGGTTGGTTGCCATGGAATGGTACATTTGCACTTAGTACATTATATTATGGAGAGTACTTGAATACGGGTCCTGGGTTGAGCACCTCAAAGTGGATCACGTGGCCGGGTTATCGGGTGATTACTAGTGCAAAGGAGGTTGATCAGTTCACTGTGTCTTATTTTATTCAAGGGGACGTTTATTTCTGAGAAAAAAAAATTAATGTTAATGATTGTGTAAACATTGGGATTTTTTAAATAATACAAGATGCTTTCAAATTGAAATTTTGCTGAAATGTTGATGATTCAAGATAGGAATATGAAGAATATGCATGAGAAAGGAACTCAAAATTGTGCACCAACAAATACACCTTTTAGTTTTGAAAAGAAAAAGAAGTACACTTTGCTGTATATCCCTTGACTAAATCCAACTGATATGTTCAGATAACTGACAATGTTTTGTATACCAATTGAGAATTTATTAAACAAGACTTTTGGTATAAAATTTATGTCGGAATCGGATAATTTACCCACCACATAAAATTTGCTACGGCTGCATCCATTTAAACTCCTAATTGGCAATTGGGGCCAAAATTGCGTGAAGCACAAACAGGTCTAAAGGCACCATAAAAGTAAAAAATATCACGACTCGGCCTTAAATACGACCTATTTGAGACAGTGTTGGGCCTTTTATGGGCCGGTTGACTCTGAAAGTTAGGCCAGAAGGGCTCGGAAGGACATCGTATTGGACCTCAACCTGAACTACCCACTGCCTTCTTCCCACCTCACAATGATAATTAGATATGTAGAGTGTAGACGCAACCAAATGAAGAAAAAAAAAACACACACACACACACACAAAAAACGAAGCTACACCTATTCGAACTTCAAAGTGAACTTCCCTGACCAATGTTCCTTTATTTATCTAATTAAAGCGAAAATTATATATTACAGTAAATTAATGAGATACATTGCACAAAGACAAAAAACATAAGAGAAAACATTGACATGTATTAAATAGGAAGAGTAAAATATGCACTGGAGGAGTCCATGGCTCTACTCTGAGTTGTTAAACAATTGAAGGAACATGTGTCGACATAAATTACTGATCGAATATTTGAAGACTGGTATAAGGTATTTTAATGCTCAAGGCACACGCAATTTATGACAGTCAACAATATCGAGGTTTTTAAGAATGGGCATTGCACCCTCCTCTATCTCCCATTCATCAAATAGTAACTTCACAATCTTGAAGTCTTCTAACAGGCTAAAGCCTCCAGAGGAACAGCTCAAAAATCGACTGTCGTCGCATGGTTCATCAATATTGAGAACCTTAGTTCTAATCAGATTAATATGTCCATATATATACATTTCTTGTATAGTTTCTAGGCTCAGTTTGCACCTTTAATTGGTCATGCTATGTTTTCCACTATTAGATTAGATCGGTGTTCCCCGGGAAAAGAAACAACAACTTTATTTTGTCCCACTAAAAGCTCCAACTCATGATAATTAATAAATATAATTATATCCACTATTGAATTCATCCCATGATTATATTTCAAAAAGGTAACTTATTTAAATTTAGAAAAAAAAAAAATCATCTCCTTAATTATTATGAAACTTTTGGAGTGTCATGATATGCTTTATAGTAAATTTAAGAATATTAAGTTCACTAAATATAATTTTAAACACCAAACAAGAGAGAAAAATCATATCTTAATTATTATGAAACTTTTTGAGTGTCATGTGATATGCTTTTTATCACTTTCACATGTGTATAGTATAATCTCAAAGGTGCAATTGGCTTTTAATCCAAGATTTATATCATCTCTCTTCCTCCCCCCTCCCCCGCCCAACCCCCCCGCCAACACAACACAACACACACACACAACCGAAAAAAAAACATAAAATAATATTCCATTTGCATGCATAAAGTTAAACTTAAATTGTTTTCTTTTGTATTCCCCTTATATTATAATTCCTCTTTTTTTATACTAACAAAATTCAAATTTCAAATTATTAATGTGCTAAAGGAACTTGGTGCTCTATAATTAGTAAATAAGTCTCATGGTGCCAAACACAAATTATGTTTAATGAGTAAAATTTATTTAATCTAAATACCAATTTTTTTTGGTTTAAAACTATAGGTATTTTCATTAATCAAAACAAGAGTGAGTCTATGGTACTATGCATATCATGGGTTGTTACCGTACTACGGCTATATATTCGAGTTTTCAAATTCGAACGGTCGATCCAAACCGTTCATCTTGTTCTCTATATTAATATGTGTTTGGAGACCAAATTTTACATGTTTTGAAAATTTTTTACTATTTTTTTAGATATTTAGAAAATCACTTGATCTGAAAATTCAGGACCATAAAAAAATAGTGATTTTCAATAAATCTAAAAAAATAGTAAAAAAATTTCAAAAAATATCAAATTTGGTCTCCAAACACATATTAATATGGAGAACAACATAAACGGTTCGGATCGACCGTTAAGATTTGAAAACTCGAATATAGAGCCGTAGCATGGTAACAAATCGTAATATGCAAGTACCATATACTCACTCTTAAAACAAACTAGTTACATAGTTTTGTACTAGTATATAAAATATTACAACTGAATCCCTTTACAACAGTAAACAAGAAAAAATGGAAAATAAAAGCAGAACTAATGATTTTTGCACTCAGACCTATAAATATATATTGAGCCTGCAACATTTTCTGTATTATATTTAAATTGATAGATTATGAGCCTGCATAATTTATTATCCTTAGCACAAAACAGTGTTCATATAATCAAGACGGAACATGGATATATAAATCGAGTAGCCTTCGTGCTCATTTTATACCTTTGTTTGGAATAAAAATTTTGAGGTAAATTTGCAGTGAATAGGGCATGGACTTAATCATTTGAACATGATATCCTCCTTTTATAAACAAATAATACTTATAGAATAAAAAATAAGGAGAATAGTTTGTTCAGAGACTCACGTGGTGAGGACAGAGATGTATCTAGTGCAAGTGTGCAACACGCTTAAAAATGACAAATCCAATATTTATTTATTGCCCAATCTTGTGCATTGCACTACAACAAACTACAAATTTAGTACAATTTTGCACAGAAAAATAATATCAAATTAAGAAAATCTAGTACAATTTGGCTTGTCCTATGATTCCTAAAGGTATTAATTTATTGAATTTGGCTTATTTGATTTTCAAACGAACCGACAAATTTTGGGTTAAATATGGTTCAGCTCAGTGGTGAAGGTAGCACATGATAGGGATCCGCAGTTACCTACTCTTGAATTTTTTTTTTTTTTTTTTAATTTAGATCAGGTTAAAAAACAAATCTTGCCTACCTCTAAAAATTAAATTTGCTTACCTCTGACTAGTCTAACTCAATTAAATCTGTCTATTCATAAATTTTAATTAGCGCTATCTGCTACTCTTCTAAGTTCTAACCCGCTAACTTAACCAACTTGCTAATATGCTACCCTTTTAATTTATAAATAGCAGAACAATGTAATAAAATGCCGTCTATTCGGCCACATATGCGTATTCGGTTGTAATCCACATAGAAATATGTATGCGGTCAATATATGCGGTTCTGCATATTCAGCCATATATTACTATCGCATATTCGGCCGCATATTATTACTGCATAATCAGCTGCATATTACCACGTATTTGTTTGTATGATACCTCATATTACCGCATATTACTGCATATTGCCGCATATTACCACATACTTGTTACGATACTGCCTCTTTGCTCTTAACCCTAATTTTTTTTTTGGAAATTAGATAATAATCGAGTTTAACATGTATGATTTGTACATTCATGAATGACTTGATCTAACTAGAGTTTAGCAAAGCTCAAAGATAACTCTAATTTTTACATTCACGAATGACCGTGAGCCCGTGACTGGTACTGGTACACTTTTGAACTTTATACCAATTCCATGCATAATTTGTACATCCATGAATGACTTGATCTAACTAGAGCTTAGCAAAGCTCAAAGATAACCTAATCAAGAAATTCTTCCAGTTTGTTCTGTCAAATAAAAATGATGATAGTGTTTGCAAAGAAAATAGATGAGAATAAAAATAAAGAAGGGGGGTTAGATATGAAATAACTTCAAATTAGTTGTTTACGTACATTGGATAAATATATCTCTTTTATAAAAGAAGGATATATTTTGTTCTTTTGTTTTCATCTAGTCTAAATTATAGATGATTTATAAATTACAGAACTATTTGAAAAACATCCAATTTATTGTAATGCTTCTGTGGCTCTGTTGTTTAATTTAAATTTGACACTAATTTGTGATATGTAAAAGAATGTTTGTTATAAATATTTGATTAAGTTACAATTTTTTATGTTCATTTCTATTATTTTGATTTCTTATTTATTTTGATTAATATTGTAATGTTAATTATATTTAATTTTTTTAACATATATGTTTTCCTATTTAGTTGTATTATAAATATATTTGCCTACTCCTGACAAAAATCCTAGCTTCGCCACTGGTTCAGCTTGGTTGAATTTTTGAACTACATACTTTTTAATATTTTTTTTTGGTTTAATAGTACTTATTTCGGTTCAAACAAACTAAAATTTACTTAGTTTATTTTTTATTCGGCTGACACATTTAATTTGATTAGTTTGATGAGAATTTTTAAAAACCAAATAATAATTTTATTTATTTATTTTAATTCAATTTTAAGTGAACTGTCATTTCAACAACCCTAATATGATTCCATCTTCAAGAAAAAATAGTTTAAAGAAAACCGATTCGGTTTTATTCGGAAAATTGTTAGACGGTTCATATATATATATATATATAAAATCAACTACAATGTAATTTGATCAAACGGTTTGAATTGCATAGTAACGAGAAAGGGGAGAGTCGGTAGGGTTTTGTTTGATATGAGCTGAGGTGTTCATTTAATATAGTGAAATGAATAAATAGTTCATCTCTGTCGGATCTATGTTCTGTATATGATAGTGACTCTGTGATGGATAAAACACCACATCTCACCTCATCTCCGTCGGTTCCATATCCATTTCACTTTCGCTTAATTATTATAATATAGAGTAGAACTAGGGTACGTGTCTCTAAGTTTATGAAGCCTTTTTTGAACTAAACTATTAAGACTCATCTACTATCTTACGTGTAATGCATCTGCATACAAAAATTTTAAATTTTCAAATTAATTAATATAATCAAAATTAGAAGGTTTATAAATTAATTTTAATGCATTCAATTTTTTAATATTTTTAGGTCATTTAATTCTATACAAAATTAATTCGAAAATTTAAAAGTTTTATATGTAGACGCATCACTCGTAAAATAAATGGGTTCGGATTCACCATTTAAAGTCAATATGATAAAGTTTAGAGTTGAGTTCACAAAAAAGACTTGGTGAACTTAGGAACACCCTATTTCTACTTTATAATAGACTACGTAGGAATCATACACAGGAATTTAAATACGTGTTGTGATTAGTTATGTTGTGACTTGAGTCATGTATTGTGTCATGATTAAATTGCGATAGATAGTTACTATACATGAATGGTCACATTATGTTAATCGCGTCATGAATATACATATCACATTTGGTCATATTAAACTACTTTTTTAAAAGTTTGAGTTAATTTATTTAAAATTAATCATTAGATAAAGATCTAAAGGTTCAAATTACAGAGGACTTGTGTAACCATGTGTCGTGCCCTATATTACTAGACCAATTCGCATAACGTATTATACCAATTTTTTTTCAAATAATCACATAATAAAACATACTAGTCACAATACGTAACAGACACACATATTGTGCCATACCTTGACATATCCTGTGTATCAAAGTGTGATTTTGTTACATACCTACCTATACATGAATTTCAACATGTTTAGGTTATCATATTTTGAAGGTCCGTAAAAGTAAGTACATTTATTGAAGGTAGGCATTCAAGTTATATTTGTTGACCTATACCAAGTTATATTTGTTGACCTATACGGTCCCAGGTATATACCAGAATAAATAGTCCCATGGCATTGAGATATTATTATATTATTCTAAAGTAAAACCGTGTGGGGGCAATCTAATCCCTTGAATACTGTTCCGGACATAGACTCACATGCTAAACTTTTTATTTGTCTGTCCTGCTTTTTTTTCAATGAAAAGAACAGTAATATTTTGTATTTTAGAAACTAATGTTCACTCAAAAAATTTACAAAAATTGACCAATTCTATATTGCTCAATTGTAACAGCTGTAGTTGGTAACGGATTCATTGCAAGAGACTTAACACGCGGTTGAGAACTCGGCCGGTCCGAGCAAGCACCAAGCCGTAGCAGTAAGAGTTGGCTCCGATCTCTCGGTTTTCTACCGATGTAACTTTGTCGGATATCAAGACACTCTTTACACTCACTCCATTCCCAAGTTTTTCTGGGAATGCAACATTTACGGGACAATCAAATTTATCTTTGGTAACGCAGCAGTAGTGTTCCAAAACTGCAATATGTACGCACGAAAACCTAACCCGAACCAGAGCAACATATTTACTGCTCAGTGTAGAGAGGACCCGAACCAAAACACTGGCATTTCAATCCAAAAGTGCAATGTAACTGCTGCCTCTCACCTGGCGGGAAATGTATCAAGTGTCAAGACGTATCTAGGTCGGCCATGGAAGGAATATTCTCGTACTGTGTTCATGCAGTCTAATCTTGACAGTCTGATTGATCCTTCGGGTTGGTTTCCGTGGAACGGTACATTTGCACTTAGCACATTATATTATGGGAGTACTTGAACATGGGTCCTGGGTCGAGCACCGCAAAGAGGGTCACGTGGCCCGGTTATCGGGTGATTACCAGTGCAAAGGAGACCGATCAGTTCACTGTGTCTTCTTTTATTCAGGGGAACCAGTGGATCAGTATGACAAATGTTCCATTTATGACCGGATTGAATTCATGAATGGAATAATTATCATGCTATTTATAGTACCATTTTTTGTTCAGAATTTTTTTAATATTAATGAGAGTATTGTATACATTGTGATTTTTGAAATAAGATAATATGCTTTCAATTTGAAATGTTGTTGTAATGTTGTCAATTCTAGATAAAAATATGAAGAATATGAATCAGAGATGAACTAAAAATAGTGCACAAACAACTACACTTTTTTAATTTGAAAAATAATAATTAAGAGACAATCCTGAGCATCTAAAATTAATAAATCACACTAACTAATGGATATTTCATTCACAAGTAATTAAGAGTAAAGGAGCTTTGTTAACCAATAAATTCAGCTAAATTCATTGAAAGAAATACAAGATAAGTAAGAAATTTTATTTATGATTAAGAAAAAAAGTCGAAGCAAACTAAAAGAAAAATAAGAAAATTGAGGATTGATGAATAAAATTAAAATTAGTAAAATCCATCAAAAAACATATAAGATAAGTAAATTTTCCAATGTCCATAGTAATTATAATGTAATTTATTTATGCAATATCAAACACGACTAATAGTAAATATATGTAAGTTATATTGTTAGAAACAAAAAAGAGAGATTCAAGAGGAAAGCAAAATAATGGCCCAATAAAAGATTAAAAGAAATAGCTGGACCAACACACTCAAAATCAACGGCCCAAAAAAGTTCTTCTTACCGTCATTTCCTTATTTGTAGGGCTGTCACCAGTTGGACCGGGCCGATCTATGTATTGAGACATTTTTATTGGCCCATAATTTATGTAGGGTAACGTGAACATCACTTCAGCTATACTTTTGTTTAGAAAGCTTATTGTTTCATTGTGGATGTCGAACGAATGTGAACGATACGTATGGGTGTCAATGATAATTAGGTGTTTAAACAAAACGGAAATGATTCCAGCAGTAGCAGTTTTATCCGTCCAAAACTGCACCTATTGACACGCCTTAGTGTTTTGGCCATAAAAACTACACCTTGGTAACAAGCTCTACAATGTTTATGTGATATATTTGTCTAGATTCAAAACATATCATGATCAAACAGGCTTGCCAAGAGAACTGATATGTTTTGAGTCCGTTTGTTATTAATTAGTTGGTTGTGAATTTTTAGTGTGTTTTAATTATGGTTAGAAGAATGTTTGTAACTAGAATAGTGAAGCTGTATTTTGTGGGTCCCTAGGAAGTTAATTAAGAACATTTTGGGAGAATAAAAGTAGTTCAAGTAGTATTAATTGTTAGGTAACTTCTAGAGGAAGAAATATGTCTATAAAAAAGGAATTGAATTAATACGAATTAATTGTAAGAAAGGAATTGAATAAATACAAATTTTATATATTGAGTTAAGCATAATTCAAAAAATCGGCCGATTCTGAGTCAACTCAGCCGATTCAACTCGGAATCGACCGGGACCGGGCCGAGTTTTATCCGATTCTCAGGTCTATGTGATTTTCTCAGAAAAAATCAGATGAACAGTGATGGAATCGATCGATTTTCCGATTTTCCAGCCTAGTTACACCAATTCAAGCTGAGTTACACCGAATTGAGCTGATTTGAGCTGATTTCATTTCAAAAAATTCGGATTTCCAACTAACCTGGACTGTGCTCTACCGTAGGTGGAGATGAGTCCTTGAAGGAGAAAAGAGAGGTGCGTGGGGTCCACTGTCGGTGAAACACGGGAAGAGAAAAGGAGAGAAATGAAGGTGCCGGACCCGAAATTTTTATTCAAATGGGTTTAAATCCCTTCCTTTCATCAATTCAAAAATCAAAATGTAGGATGAGTTCAAGATTCGTGTTCAGATTAAATCCAATGGTCCAAGCAATCCAAAACTTAATATGTATTCATTTAATTTATTAAAAATCTGTTTTCGTCCAAATTTCGAATCTTCGATTCTTAACAATTTATAATGTCGTACGAGGATTATTACATGTTTATAATTTGATTTTTAGATTCGCCTAATTAAATTTCGAGTAGTGTATATATATATATACATATAATTACCAAATCAATTTAGAATTCCTAATTTAATTACTCTTCGTTAGAATTCAATTATTTATTTATTTACATGATTTGATTTATTTCCTTTCTTAGTTTCATGATTGCAACGAATTTTAGATTTACACTTTATTTATGGTGCTATATTTTATCTTATATTTTTAACCTCCAATTTTTAATGTACGAATTTGATTCGTTTATATTTCTAAATTTTAGATTCATTTTATGTTACCCAGATAAATCTGATCGTTCATTAATATAATAAAAATTTTAATTAGACGAAATGATCAACTTAATAATTAAATCATGTTTTAAAATTTTGGAATATAACACTTATGATGGCATGTATGGGACCTCAGAGTTTAGTAAGGGATATAATTCAAGTTCATCTACATATGGAGTACAACCAGACTACAATTCAAGTAGTAATCCAAAATTTTCTAGCACATACAATCCATATGTTGGATATGAGAATGCTAATAATTCGTCATTTGACACTACATTGATGTCTTTATTTTTTGGCTCTGTACAACAATATCCCCATTCGTATTTTAATACAGCGGACGATGAAATGATCCAGCTAGCTCGGCATAGCTTCTGGCAATAAAAGTGTGTTCTATTTGTAATGTTTGTAATACATTATATAATTAGTGGATTATGTGAGTGTAATATTGTCTTAATTAACATAGTTTTTTTACAAATTATTTTTATCATTTTTTTCCTATTTTTTGGCTACAAAACAAGGCTTCTGTCAAAAATATCCGAGTTACCGATCCGATTCTTCCGATTTCGGCCGATTCATCTGATTCTAATTCCATAGTCAAAATCCAATTCCGATTCCGAGTTTTAGAACCATGGAGTTAAGTTTTATCTTCTCTTATTCTCTGTTGGGTTGAGCTTTGCTCCTCTTGAGTGATGTTTCGTTAAATTAGCTAGTGCCCTTGTGAATCTCTGTGGCAGAACAGTGTCATATACTAATGCCATAAAGAGAGCATTAAAGGGGAAGAAGAAAAGTACACTAGAATTCCCTCGTATGCTAAGCAAGAGAACATGAAAAGGCCCATTTGCGTGGCCAATTTTTTCATTCTCAGAAGGAGAAAAGAGAAAGAGAAGGGTAAAAGAAGAAAATTAATGTGTGCAGGGTCTTCAATTCAATGCACACAGAGCCAGGCAGGAGAGACCTAGACAAATATTTCTCTTATAAAAAAAATAGAGAAAGAGAGACCTAGGGATTGACACCAAAAACGAAGGAGCTAAGCAACAGGAATTTTTTTAAATATACTGGTACAAGAAAAAAAGAGAAATCTTGTTCAGGAACAGAAACATAGTATTAATTTCTCATGACCACTAATTCTGATTTTGGAAAGCTCAATCCCATTAATTCCAACTGAAAAAATTACATACTTATTCCTTTATTCAAATTTGGGCCTAAATTTTTGTGAATTTCAGTTTCAATGTTTTGAGCAAATCAATATTCCCCGGTATCTAATATGACAAGACATGATGACTGAACCAACCGGTAAGGACTGTCAATACAATAAAAGCTTCTTGTGGAAATAAAATAAAAATAAAAGAAAATTATTAGTTGTTCGATCCACCAGGGAAGAGCTTGCGAAGCTCTTCAGATATGGCAAGTCATCTTTCTGTAGAAGCTCTATCAATAGCACATCACTCGCCTACATTTACCAGCATACAACCAATCAAGAAAGACTATTATGAAAAATTTCATTACATGAAGAAAATGGAATTCTCAATTATTTTATAGATTTTATTACCCTTGCTTCCTAGAGGAAATAGTGAATCTGTTCTCCTGTAGGTAAACATCGAGCCTCCATTTTTTGTAAGCACACACAAGTCTAAGCAAAACTTCAACTGGGCCTAAATGGGAATCTAATCAATCGGTGAAACCTGCAAGAGGCCAATTGTGATAACAACATCCACCCAATGATTTGTCAAGCTTTTCATGCTTGAATTTGATCGTTACGCAGGACGGTCCGTACCTCAAAACGGAAATAGAAATAAATTTGAAAAATCTACTAAGCTTCGAAGCATTTATAAAAGGGGAACAAAGAATATAAATTCACTTAATTATTTGCAAATTAACCTTTAACCAAAAGACCTGCCACAAACAGCAGCTCGTAGATTTAATTATTTGCAAATTTCTTCTCAGCTGACTACAAGACAAAATCATAAAACTACCCCTTCAACACCTGCAACCAAACCTGACTGTCAGGAAGCACACTTATGGGTGAAAGAGTAATTACCGAGGGATCCAGCGGCAGCTGTGGGGTAAGGGCATGCGCTTCTGGCTCGGCACCTTCACCACAGCTGAGGAGGTAGCACACCAGATCAAAGGAGAAAAGGCAAAGCTCAACTTCCCGCCTCTGACCGAGATCCGCCAACCCCCCTTGCCTAACCGGTTGTGGAATCTAGCTCAAGTTGATAGCACGGAGAGCTCGGTGGAATCAGATTAGAGCTTTGAGGTGGAGATCTCGAGATTGGAGGAGTTTCTCGGGATCAACAGCTGGGATCAGCGACTTGGCGGACCGAAGGAATCCTGAAAATTTTGAGTGGTTAAATATAGTTGGCTGGTTAAGCATCTGAAGACAATAATTAATTATCTTGTTACTAATAATATATGCAATATTTCACTTGTAAGAACTCTTATTTTCACAATTGAAAGTCACCCTGGTTTGGCACTGTATTATTTTTATTAGGTGTATGCACTGTCATTTGTACGATCCTTGACAGCTTGTATGTAACCCTAAGTCTCTAACAATGTTATATCGCATGACTAACAAAAAAATTATCCCTGAGTTGAATGGTAAGAAAAAAAATCAAAGGAACTCACATCAATTATCTAACAATAATATTATAAAATAATAGGAATTAGGAAGTACCTTGTATTTTATTCCATGTTGCAAGCACCACTCCCTTAACCTGGGGCAATAAGAAACCTCAATATTGCAAGGCTCTACAGGAAGCAACTCATCATCCAATACTTGCAATTTGAAACAGTCTGAAATCTTCAAAATTCTGAGTGAAGCAAGGTTTGTCAACCCCAACAATGAGCTACAATATGAACTTTCCCGTGCACCTATTGTCAATTCCAGAGAAGGTTCCAAAAACGAGCACAGGTTATCGCAATTATCGATGGAGAGTTTGACCAACGATTTCAGCTTTTGTATTCCAGGCAAAGATACTAGCTGATTGCACCAACAAATTTCTAACTCTTCCAGTTCTAATGGCAGCTCTTTTAAGAATTGCAAACTACTACAGAAGGAAATTTGCAAATACTTTAGTTTGCATAGGCTGCCAATCCATTCTGGAAATGCTATCCCACTGTAACCCGATATCTGTAGCTTGCAAAGATTGGGGTGAGGCTGGAGACTATCCATAACTGAACAACTAATTTGATCTTCAAGAAGTGTGTTCTCACCATCAATAATGTTCAACTTTAATGAACAGCCCTCTATAGCATCAAAAGCTTTAATGTCCCATGTAGTATCCAAAGTATTCCAATTTAGCATCAAGTGCTCCAAGTTATGCATACTCACGAGATTAGCACATTGGTCGTGCATTAAATTGGGAATATTTTTCAATCCCCGTAGATAAAGAGTTCCTCCCAGATCAGGAAAATCCTTTAACCACCCTATTAACTCACAATTGATCTCCACCTTTTGTTCTGCAATTTGTACCTTGTTCAAGCTAGGTGGTAAATATCTCACACGAGTATTCTTGATTTTCAGAGTTTGAAGATTTGTAAGACTCCCCATGTCACTAGGAAGCACTTTAAGTTGGGAGCGATTCCAAAGATGCCCATCAACAATGAGCTTCCTCAAGGCCTTGAGTTGACAAAGGGACTCAGGCAACACTGTGAGATCATCACAATTAATTATCAGCTCTTCCAAGCTAATTAGATTTCCAATTGTTGTTGGCAACTCCTTGAGTTCAAGTTTGAGAGTTAGATTTTGCAGGCTATAAAGGGAGCATATGCATTCAGGTAGATTTCCGAAGTCTGCTCCACTTAGTGAAAGATAACAAAGATGTTTCAAATAACCAATGGAGGAAGGCAATTCAAAGTTACCAACATAAGGATGACCTATAACTAGAGCTCTTAATTTAGGTGCCATTGAAAGGTCGAAAGGATGGGAAGGTTGTTCGATAATGAGTGTGCGCAAAGCAGTAAACTTGTCATAGAGAATTGGATCAATTAGGTTGGAAAACTCATGTATATACAAATGGTGCAGTACGTTAGGTATAATTGGGAGCTCACTACCCTCAATTGAATAGCAAGCATTTTCAGAATTAACTCGTGCTAAATCATGAATTATATCATACAACTTAAACATTGGGCCAACAAATTCAATCTTCCCATATTTGTCTTCTCTTTCAAATAAGGACCTCTTGCACAGCTGCTGTACATATTCAAAACCAATCTCTTCTGTAGTCTTGTTTCCTTTAGACTCAATAAAACCTTGGGACATCCACAATTTCACCAAATATTCTACATCGTATTCGTAATCTTTAGGAAACATGGAACAATATAGAAAACAAGACTTTAGGTTTGTGGGAAGGTGTACATAGCTTATTTGAAGAGGTGGATATATTTCATTGCTAACCTCAGACTCCCACAGCTCACTTTCCAAAATATCTATCCAACTCTCTTCTTCCATCTCATGTCTCAAAAGGCTAGCAATTGCCTTCACAGCTAAAGGCAACAATCCACACTTGTTCATGATCTGCTTCCCAATTTCTACCAATTTTGGGCTCTTATTGTGCTCTACTCCACCAAATGCGTAATGTTCAAACAATCGCCAACACTGTTTAGCTGACAAAGAGCCAAGGTTGAATGTTGGCTCTGTTTGAATGATCCACGCGACAGGTTCGTTCCTTGTAGTAACTAGGATTTTTACAAAAGCTGCTGACATAAAAGGAGCCAGAAATGAGTCCCAAAGACTCTTCTTCTCATTCCAAACATCATCAAGGACCAAAAGTACCTTTTTTCCACATATCTCCTTGCAAATTTTCTCTTGCAAAACACTCAAATTTGTAAGACCACACCCCATTTTTGTAATAGACTCGAATGATTCTTTTGTGAGCCTTTCAACATTGAAATCCTCTGATACACATATCCAGCAATATTTATCAAACCTTTGTTGGATTCTTTGATCATTATAAGCAAGTTGTGCCAGGGTAGTTTTTCCAATGCCCCCCATGCCAACAATTGTCATAACTGAAACAGCACCACATTCAGAGCATAGCAAATCAATAAGCTTCTCCTTTTCCCTCTCTCGACCAAAGACATTCGATTCAACTACAAAGTGGCTAGTTGGAGCCATTTGCAATTTGTTGTTGCATCGCTTGGGCCCATCTCCGTCTGACAGTTGAAGTGCTTTCCGATCATTTGCAATCTCATTAAATCTGCTCCTTATTTGCTGAATTTGATCAAGCGCATTGTATGGAACCTAGAAAATCATTTTTATGTTTAGAGTGTGTGAGCTACTTTAATGTTCATGTACACAGATAATAATAGTCATATATTACATATCTTATACTATATATTTCCAGATTGCAGTGTGCTTTATATGAACTCATCATAATTAATATGGCACGCCATATGTCCAGCTATTACCTTGTATATGGCTATCTGGACCAGATAGTGAGACTATGAGTAAAGAGTATTGAAATAGTTACCTGAATTGGCTTCAATTTTTGAGAATCTGGTGGAGAAGCATCTCTTGACTCAACTTGCACCCGTAAGACTTCATAGTGGTACTCACCTAATACATCCTCTGCATCGTTCGCAACACCCTTCAGCTCCTTCAACCAGAGCTTGACAGACTCGTCAGTGATCTCCCTCTGCTCTGCATCGTACAGCGTGGCCTTGATCCGCTCCAGCATCCTCATCAATTTTCTCAATTCAGCCTCAATTTGGCGGTTTTGATCTACACCAGGAGAGGAGGAAGAAGACGGAGCTTGTGCAGATGCGGTGACAGCTGGCAGCAATTTGGCACCCAAAGAGAGAAGGTTTGAAATCACTCCACCCAGACCCATCGATCTAAAATTACAAAGTTCTTCTCCTCTTGTGTTGATATGAAATGCTGGGGAGAGAAACTAATTATTTGGGAGTCGGGGAAGAGTGGATGTTAGGTTTTTGTCTGCTAGAGAAGAAGCTTAGAAGATACCTAAACTAATTCTTGGTTGCTTTTCATCTTTCAAACTTTGCTGCATAACAGCATTAACATACTCAGACACACTCGAATCTCCAGAGTTCACCTAAGACCAAGAGGAACGGACAAATCAATGATTAATTAATTATAGATAAAAAGAATCTAATCAGAGACAACAGACAAAGCTCAAGCCGTCCATCAAATAAAGACCTTCCATGTGGCATCATCGTTACCCGTGGCCAACTAATTAATTAGTTAAGCCTTAATCACATCAAACCTCAAAAGAGTAACCCATGTATAAATAACTTAACCTCAAAAGAGTAGCCTCATTTTTTGCCAAATATATCATCACTAATTTTACTGGTACAAAGAATTCTGCTACCAGACATAAAAACTATTGATTGATTGATTGATTGATTTGTCACCGACCAAAGCAAAGATGAACATATATAGCTAATATATGTCAGATGAACAGTTTAGGGTCGGTTATTGAGGGTATTATTTTGTTGAAATGTGAAAGCAAAGAAAGAGTCAAAATGACATGTGCCATGATAGACAAAATACTATTATTGGATCCAATTATAGCACCAGTAGTGCAAAGTGCATGTGGGCCTATTGCATGCATATTATCGTCTCATTATTTCTCCTTTTCTATAATGAGATTTTTTTTCCGATAGAAAATAATACAAAAGAAAAGAGATAAATAGAAGAAGCACATGCCATTTTTCATCACTAGAAAGGTCGTAGGGGAGGAACTGATCCAAAAAAAAAAAAAAATTCAATGTTAGAATCCGTAGAAGAGATCAATCGTAACCCAATTCTTTTTTTGTTTTAATTTTTTCTATTAAAATATATATCATTTTTAAGAAAATAGATAGAGCTAAAATAAATTAATACTCTATCTATTTTCTTAAAAACGTTAATATTTTAATAGAGAAAATTAAAAACAAAAAACATAACTGGATTTGGATCAGTATCTCCATTACCAATCTTAACATAGAATTTTTTTTTATCAGTGACTTCTTTACCGATCTTTCTACTCACGAAGAACCACAAATATTCTCTCTTTCTCTCTTCTTTTATCATATTTTCTATAGGCAAAAAAAATTATCTTGCTATAAAATCTTTCTAACATGTTTGACCAACATCAAAACTATCCTTTTTTTTTTATAAAGATGAGGAAATTTAAAATTCTTTCAAATTTCAACGACAAAAAATAATTTATTTTAAATTGGTCATATTTTTTTTTTGAAAAAAAATGAAGAGTGAATTTTTTTTTCTTCTTTATAAATTAAAAATTAACAACATAATCTTTTATATTTTATAATTTTCATTAATATTTATACATCTTAGCTTCTTATAAAATAAAATTATATTACCGTAACTTGTTTAGCTCTGATTTTAATTTTCTAAATTATCTTCTGAATTATAGAATTGAGGGATGCTCTAATATTTTAGTGAGTTTATATATGGTCCCATGGCCTACTACCTTTGGGGGTTGATATGAAGACAGAGAAAGAGAAGTTGATATATATATAGGTTGGTTAAGCTCAAAATGTTTTTTTTTCTAGCTTTCAGAAGAAACGATTTGATTTTCTGATTTTTAAAGTTCAAACAGTCGATTCAAACTATTAGATATTCAATCTATATTAAAATATGCTTGGAGATCACATTTTATATTTTTTGAATTTTTTTATTTATTAAAATGGTTTAAAAATCGATAATTTTATTAATCTTGTGCCATGCCTCTATTGGGTCCTGGCATGTGACTGTGCTAAGAATAAATGTCTTCATGTATATTTTATATATTGTTAAATGTTATATATTAATATATCCATATATATACATGTCATGTATAGTTTCTAGGATAATTGTGCACCTTTCGTCATGCTATGTTTTCCACTATTAGATTAGATCCGTGTTCTCCGGGACAAGAAACAACAACTTTATGTTGTACCATTAAATGCGCCAACTCATGATAATTAGAAAAAAACATATAATTATATCCACTATTTAAATTATCCTCTGTTTCTACTTCAAAAAATGTAACTTATTTAAATTTAAACAACAACAAAAATCATCTCCTTAATTATTATGAAACTTTTTGAGTGTCATGTGATATGCTTTTTATCACTTTCACATGTGTATAGTACATTCTCAAAGGTGGAATTGGCTTTTATTTTAATCCACCGACAAGATTTATATCATCCCCCCCCCCCCTAAAAATATATATATTCCATTTGCATGCATAAATATAAACTTAAATTGTCTTCTTTAGTATTCCCCTTATATTATAATTCCTCTTTTTTTTATCCTAACAAAAGTGAAAATTTTAAATTATTAATGCGCTAAAGAAACTTGGTGCTCTATAAATATTAGTAAATAAATCTCATGTGGTGCCAAAAACAAATTATGTTTAATGAGCAAAATTTCTTTAATGTAAATAACAAGTTTTTTGTTGGTTTAAAAGTATAGGTATTCTCATTAATCACGACAAATCAGTTATATAGTTTCGTACTAGTATATAAAATATTATGACTGAATCCCTTTACAATAGTAGACAAAAAAAAACAGAAAATAAAAGCAAAACTAGAGATTTTTGCGCTTGGGCCTGTAAATATATATTGAGCCAGCAACATATTTTGTACTCTTATTCAAATTGATAGATTCTGAGCCTGCGTAATTTATTTTCGTTAGCACAAAGCAGTACTGATGTAATAAGAGCATAATAGGGATACAAATTTTGTGGTAAATTTGCAGTGATGAATAGTGCATGGAATTAATCATTTGAACATGATATCCTTCTTTTATAAACAAAATAATACTTATAGAATTAAAAGTAATTAAGGAGAATATTTTGTTCAGAGACTCACGTATAAAGGACAGAGATGTATCTAGTGTTAGTGTACATCACGCTTAAAAATGACAAATCCAATATTTATTTATTGCTCAATGTTGTGCATTGCACTTCCACAAACTACAAATTTCAATTAGTACAATTTTGCACAGAAAAATAATAACAAATTAAGGAAAATCTAGTACAATTTATTGGATTCGGTTTATTTGATTTTAAAACTAACCGACAAATTTTGGGTTAAATATGGTTCAATTTTTGGTTGAATTTTTGAATGGTTCAGTTAGGATGAATTTTTTTAATTACAGATTTTTTATACATTGTTTGGTTTAATCTCTCTTATTTAAGTTCAATCAAACAAATTAAAATTTACTTCGTATATTTTATGCAGTTGTTATTTGATTGATAAGTTTAATTTGATTAGTCAGTATGAGTTTTGAAAACCTAATAAATTAAATTTTAATTTGGTTTTAACTGAACGGTTATCTCAACAACTAATTATTCCCATCTAAAAAAAAAGTTTAAAAAACGGATGGTTTTATATGGAAAACTATAAGACGGTTCATATATAAAAAAAAATTACAATGTAATTTGATCAAACGGTAAAATTGCATAGTAATTAACAAGAAAGAGTAGAGTCGGTGGGGTTTTGTTTGATACGAGCTAACGTCTTCATTTAATATAGTGAAATGAATAAATAGTGCGTATCTGTCGGATCTATGTTCTGTAAATGATAGTGACTCTGTGGAGATAGGAGTAGGTATGATTGGCATTGGATCTACTTTTAGGTTCAATTACCTCTAACATCGTATAATTGATATTAAGATAAGTACGTACATAAATTGATATAGATTCGTACATATTTTAATATGGAACGTACAAATCCTAATGCAATTTAATAGTCACTACACCCATCAAACCAAAGTAGGTCCGATGGGCATCGGACCTACTCTGAACTTGACTCTGTGATGGATAAGACACCACATCTCACCTCATCTACTGTCTGTTCCATATCCATTTCAATTTTTCTTAATTAATATAATATATACTAATTAAGTAGGAATCATGCATATATATTTGAATACCTACTATGTTTTGACTTGAATTATGGACTGTGTCATGTTTAAATTGCGATGGAAAGTTACTGTATATAAATAGTCACATCATGTTAATTGCACCGTCAATACATATTATGTTCGATTCAAAATTCATCAATAGATTAAAATCTAACTGCTCAAGTTACACAAAATTTGTGTGACCATTTATCGTACTATGTTGTATTAACTTTTTAAATAATTACACCACGTAAAAAACATACAAACCACAACATATAACCGACACACATACTGTGTCATACCTTCAGACATCCTATATATCAAAGTGTGATTTTGTTACATCCCTATCCACAGATGATTTTTTACATGTTTAAGTTATTCATCATATTTTTAAAGTTGGTAAAAATTAAGTAATTTATTTTAGATAGGAGTTAAGTTGTATTTGATGACCTAACCGGTCCCCAGGTAGAGAGCACATGCAATAAATAGTATACAATGGCATTGAGGTATTATTATATTATACTAAAGCAGTAAAACCGTGTGGGGGCAATCTAATCCCTTGAATGCTGTTCCAGACATACACTCACATGTTAAACTTTTTATTTGTCTATCCTGCATTTGTTTTTCAATAAAAATAACAGTAATATTTCACTAATTTTTTTTTTTTTTCAAAAATTGACCAATTTTGTACTGCTCAAATGTAACAGCTGTAGTTGGCAACGGATTCATCGCGAGAGACTTAACGGTCGAGAACTCGGCTGGTCCGAGCAAGCACCAAGCTGTAGCCGTAAGAGTTGGCTCCGATCTCTCGGTTTTCTACCGATGTAGCTTTGTCGGGTATCAAGACACTCTTTACACTCACTCCCTCCGCCAATTTTACCGGGAATGCGACATTTATGGGACAATCGACTTTATCTTTGGTAATGCAGCAGTCGTGTTCCAAAACTGCAATATGTACGCACGAAAACCTAACCCGAACCAGAGCAACATCTTTACAGCTCAGGGTAGAGAGGACCCGAACCAAAACACCGGTATTTCAATCCAAAAGTGTAAAGTAAGCGCCGCCTCTGACCTGGCGGGAAATGTATCAGTTGTCAAGACATATCTAGGTCGGCCATGGAAGGAATATTCTCGTACTGTGTTCATGCAGTCTTATCTTGACAGTCTGATTGATCCTTCGGGTTGGTTGCCATGGAACGGTACATTTGCACTTAGCACATTATATTATGGGGAGTACTTGAACACAGGTCCTGGGTCGAGCACCGCAAAGCGGGTTACGTGGCCGGGTTATCGGGTGATTACCAGTGCAAAGGAGGTGGATCAGTTCACTGTGTCTTCTTTTATTCAAGGGGACCTGTGGATCAGTATGACAAGTGTTCCATTCACGACCGGATTGAATTGATTAATAGAATAATTGTAATTTTTATTATGATGTTTATTTTTAAGAAAAAAAATTAATGTTATTGATGGTGTAAACATTGGGATTTTTGAAATAAATATAAGATGCTTTCAAATTGAAATTTTGCTGAAATGTTGACGATTCTAGATAGGAATATATGAAGAATTTGTATCACAGAGGAACTCAAATAGTGCACCAACAACTACACCTTTTAAATTTGAAAAGAAAAAAGAAGTGACGACAATGGCAAATATTTTGGATTGACTAGGGGGATTTATATTTAAGGTAAAATATAATACTCCAACGGTAAATAATATGAAAATAGAAGCAGATCGGGTCTGATGGGTATCGGACTCAAATCGGTTCAATACCTGTTCGAAACCGTCTGATTCGCTTTATGATATGTGCGCATCCGATTCACACGAATATCGAAACATAATGCCCAGGTCAAAAAGCAAATCCAACTGTTCTGAGCGGACATCAGACTGATTTGAGTCTGATGCCTATTGAACGCTTTGCTGTGTAACCCTGAGCAAATCCTACTGATATGTTGAGTTAACTGACAATATTCTGTATACCAATTGAGCACTCATTAAATAAGACTTTTAGCATATAATTTATGTCGGAATTGGGCAATTAATCCACCACACAAAATTTGCTCCGCCTGCATCCATTTAAACTCCTAATTGGCAATTGGGCCTTCAATTGCGTGAAGCCCAAACAGGTCTAAAAGCACCGTAAAAGTAAAGAAAAATCACAACACGGCCTAAAATATAGCTTTTTGAGACAGTGTTGGGCCTTGTATGGGCCGGTTGGACTCCCAAATTTGGGCCAGAAGGGCTGGGGAGGACATCGAATTGGACCTCAACCTACTGATAATCTTGCTGGTAAACAGAAACTGTTTCAGAAAATTCTTAATAATATTTCTTACACCTAACTAATGATTACACAACTTGTTTACATGTCTATAGCTAATACATCAATCCAAATTTAGACCGCCACTACTTCTTACAATTACATGGGCAAGGAAGATTATTTGCACGAAGATTGAAGGGGCCCCGTGAAATTTAATCTGTGCCGAGTTTACTTGGATTCAGGTATCTAGTTTTAACAGAAACCCACTCATCCAGATGACACCGTCCAGTTAAACTATTCTTGAGTGGTGAGACTAAAGAGTCTTGATTTCTCCAAACCCAATCCGGACGACACGTGCACACGCGAACAAAGAGAAGAGAAGTTGGTTGAATCTTCATATATTTTGTAAATCAAAGCGTTGGGCTGCTGCTGTTGAACATCAATATCTATATGAACGCTGTGCTTTATCATTATGGGCTGCTTCTGTTGAAAACTTAAAAATACTCACTGCTGGGCTTGATCTTTGTGAAATATAACTGGGCTGCTCAAATTTGAAAATTACAAATAGTTATAAAATTGTATGAATAGGCTGTTGGATGAATTGCAAATACTACTAAAACCCACATATATAAGTCCACATTAAAATCCACAGATGTGATCGCATACTGCATATGCAGTATGTAGAAGTCTTCTGCATATCGCATTAAAACCGCAGGAATTAAACAACAAAAAAGATTTCAATACACTAGTACAAGAAAAAGAAGAAGTCTGGTTAGGAACAACCAATCATTAAGGACATTATGAAAAAAAATATATATATCAAGCAAATGGAATTCTCAATTATTGCATATGCATTTATTACCCTTGCTTCTTAGAGGAAATGGCGAATCAGTTATCGTGAAGGTAAATGCTTAGCCTAAAAAGTCAATAAAAATCTATATAATATCACCGTGTTCACTGCTTCTTCCTAGATTGACAAAAATCTGTGTTCCGCGTCAATTTTTAGATGCAAGTCAAAAATGCAAGAGACAACTTAATACAAGCCCCTCTTTGCAAATAGTTGTGGTTTTGCATCAAATATCTAATAATGGGCAAGATAGCAAATTACATAATGGAAATTAACTTATAGTTCATGTTAATTCTTGGTATTTAAATCTGAATTAAATTTTACTTAATCAAAAAGGTTGAATATGGGTAATAGTGTTAGTATATTGTAAAATTGCAAATCATTATAAAAGACAAGGAAAATATCATAAAAGGAAAAATCAGCCGTTCTGGACTGAAATTGGGCTGTATCAATTGAGTTAAGGCCAAGTTAGATGGTAGGTGAATTTTTCGGCCAATTTGGTCTGAAACGGTTCCATTCCAGTCAAATTTTGACCGAAACATTTTTATTCTGGTCATACCATTGGCCGAAACGCACAAATGTTTTTATTACGGTCATTATTGTCAACCAAACAACCTACCACTGCACTAAGTTATCTTTTGCGATAAGAATGCAAAACTATGTTTAAATATAAATTTTGAAAAGTATGTATTATATTGTATTAGTGGATTATTTGATTCTAATCATTTGTCTAAACAGAAATTATTGACAATGTATAAAACAAGCTTTTGGTAGAACAGTCCGTGTTTCCGATCCGGTTCGGCCGATTCCAACACAATTCATGTGAAGGGCGAAGGAAATTTCTTACCCTCACAAAGTGTGTGGGCCATGTAAAATGTCATGTGAGGTGCCAACGAAATTTCTTATCCTCATATTGGGGACTGGGGAGTATTTTGAAAATAAATATCCATCTAGCGCTAGTTAATTGGCTGAGGAAATCCGTGTACCCCCAGGAAATTCCTTAGCCTCATATTTTGTGTGTCAATCAATCAATATTCCCACTCAATTAGTGCGTGCGAACAAAAACAGAGCATATTATTTATAGTTCATGAATTATTTTACACACCACTTGCTGCTCTCCACCTCAATTAGCCCCTTATTTTTCCACACGGCACATACCAACCAAATCTATCTTCAATGGTGGCATTTCATCGAACACCTCTTCTCCTTTCCTTTCTGCTCTCCCTTCTCTCTACTGCTACTGCTACCTCTTTCACACCAAACACCTTTTACTACATAGACTGCGGTGCCACAAGGTCCATTAATCTCTCCAATGACTCCCCTCCTCGCATTTTCAAATCTGATGATGGTTCAAACCTCATATCTAGTGGAAACACCATCTCTCTTTCAAATCCAAACAATAACTTTACAGGCTCTCTCTATTCCACCGCTCGAGCATCTTACTCTATTTTCACCTACAAATTTAATATGGACCCCAATGCTTTTAATGTGCTCCGCCTCCACTTCCTCCCCTTTTCAGCTCCATCTTATGAATTATCAACTGCCAAGTTCAGTGTACATGCTCTGAACTACATATTGCTCGACAATTTCACCGTCTCTAATACAACTTCACCCACAATCAAGGAGTTCTTTCTTTGGACAGATTCTAGCAACATGGAAGTCCAGTTCATTCCTCAGAGTAAATCAATTGCTTTTGTTAGTGCTATAGAAGCCTTCACTGCCCCACAAGAGATGCTTAACCAGTCGTCACCAACACCCATCGGCGACACCACAATAAGTGGGGACATAGTCAAGCAGGCGCTGGAAACCATGTATCGGGTAAACATGCCAGGCCCCTTGATCACTCCAGAGAGTGATACAATGTGGCGAACTTGGGTTACTGATGACCTATACATCCATAGTGCTGATGGCTCTAATAAAACATCAGTGTCTACGAGCCCACACTATGTTCCTTCACAAGGGAGGTCAGAGGAGATAGCCCCACCGACTGTTTATAAAACGGCACGAACAATGAAAGTCTCTGATGTTGAGTTCGTCTCCAATCCTGGTTTTAACATCAACATCACATGGAGTTTTAGAGTACACTCAGGGTATCGATATCTTATCCGATTACATTTCTGTGATATTATATCAGAGACCAATAGTCTGGACAAAGACCTTATTTTCATAGTCTATATCATGAATTATTCAGCTCTTATTAAGAACCTGAAAATATCTGACTATACCACCTATCCACAGGAGCCATTCTATATTGATTTTATTGCACATGTTACGAGTGCACAAAACATAACAGTGAGCATTAGTATGGATAGGATAGGTAGTAAAAAAAAAATGCT
Source organism: Carex pumila (assembly GCA_033356055.1). Lineage (NCBI taxonomy): Eukaryota > Viridiplantae > Streptophyta > Magnoliopsida > Poales > Cyperaceae > Carex > Carex pumila. The sequence goes on from JARJHM010000895.1 coordinate 28,162, forward strand.
CTCCTTAACGGATTGGAGATTTTGAAAGTAAATAATCTTTCACCAGGTAAAAAAAATTATCTAGCTGTGATTCTACCAACCATTATTGGTGGTGTCATTGTCATAGCCTTAACATTGTCATGTATTGTTGTCTCGATTAAGAAACGACACCAAAAGCGTACACCAGATGTGAAGGAGACGCACCTATTGTTGTCTCCTATGACCGGAGGTGTCAATTCAATTGATAATTCCAGCAAATCGGCTGGCGCAACAACCATTGGTGCATCACCTAGAGTTGATCTGGGATTGCTCATCTCCTTTGCTCAAATTAAAATGGCGACAGACAACTTTGATGAAAAAAACTTAATTGGAGTAGGTGGGTTTGGAAAGGTCTACAAGGGTGTACTAAGCAACAGAGTTGAAGTTGCGGTGAAACGGGCCTCATCCCGACCCCAACAAGGTTTTCCTGAATTCCAGACCGAGATTGAAGTTCTATCTCAAATTCGTCACCGCCACCTTGTATCGCTCATAGGGTACTGCAACGAGGGCTCAGAGATGATTCTCGTGTATGAATACATGGAGAAGGGTCCACTGAGAAATTATTTATATGGCAATGAATCGTCATCTCTATCATGGAAGCAAAGGCTAGAGATTTGCATTGATGCAGCCAAAGGCTTGCACTACCTCCATACCAGCTACTCCCAAACCATCATACATCGGGATGTAAAATCAACCAACATCCTTTTAGGGGAGGGTTATTTGGCAAAGGTATCAGATTTTGGTCTTTCAAAGTTGGGTGCCTCTATAGGCGAGACTCATGTCAGCACTGCTGTCAAAGGTACATTTGGATACTTTGACCCAGAATACTTCAAGACCCAAAAGCTAACTGACAAGTCGGATGTGTATTCCTTTGGTGTGATGCTATTGGAGGTGCTGTGTGCAAGACCTGTAATAGATCAATCCCTGGCAAGGGAGGAAATAAATTTGGCTGAATGGGCATTGATGTGGTTAAGTCGAGGCCAATTAGAAAAAATAATTGATCCAAGGCTTGTCGGAGAGATAAAAGAGAATTCACTTAGGAAGTTTGGGGAGATAGCTGAGAAGTGTTTGCAAGAATACGGGATGGATCGACCTGCGATTGGAGATGTTTTATGGAATTTGGAGTATTGCTTAAAGCTTCAAGAGACTGAGGTGAGACGTGAGCCATATGAGGATAGCGGCACTTCTGAGGCGCACTTTCCATTGGTCCCGTTTGTCAGAAGGATGCCTTCAAGTGTAGTCAGCCATGGAACTGCAACTTCAGGTGCGAGCCACTCAGATATAACAAATAGTAATGTCTTCTCTCAATTAATCTCAGGTGAAGGCAGATGATTTTTTTTTCTTCTCTCCTTAAATTTTAAGATTAAAGCAGCAAAGTAGCTCTCAAGTTTTTTTTTTTTTTTTTTAACTAAATCAAAATAAATTGTCTGTTTAGATTAAGTCAATCAAGTGTATTATGTATGATAATGTTTTCATATTGTGGTTGTTTACATTATGTAATGTTATATGACTTGAAATGTCGCTTGAAATTAGTTTTTCCAAAATTATTTGGATCTATTAATGTAGAGAATTCGGATAGGTTTTATGTGCAATAATTTGATTCAAATCTTGATTTGTTCACTACCTGAAATTCAAATTCCACGTATAAAATTAATTCCGAGATAAGTATAGTTTACCACTATATACGAAGCAGATATTTTTGTTTAGTCGTAGGAGCAGTCAACCTCTTCTCTTATTTTTCCATGTCGGATATACATACTAGCAACATTAATTGGGTCTCTATTAGTATCCACACGAATAGGTTGACAAACAACTATCGATCGATATGCTAGTACCGAGTAGACAGCCCATTATGTTTCCCTTTCTCTCCCATAGTTTTTGAATATATATGAATTCTGATTAGTGAGATTAACCCAAAAATGGAACTGCCAAAGAATATTTATAAACAACATACACCAGTTTGGTTGTGTCTGTTCATTTGCACATAGTTGAGCCTTTTCAGTTCTTATCCAAATACAATGAACCAAATCAAATCAGATTATGAGCAGAAATTTCGGCCCCATTATTCATGCAACTCAATAAGAATTGATCCATATTTAATTCCTTAAATTAATTATTATTTAGGTCCAAAATATTATGGCATGTTAGTGTATTTCTAAAAATCTCCCATTTGTACTAAAGTCAAATATTTTATATATCTAATACATTTGTCAGAAAATTAATTTATGGATTTAAATTTGATTTTAACATTGTTCTTGTGTGTAACCCAATAGGTTCATGCAATGTTGACAATCAGCTGAAAATCTTTTTTGGCACTATTGCACCCTAAAAAGTTGAGATTTAATTAACTTGAGCAAAGATGCCATTTAATTGACAAATTGGTCAGTTAAAATATCAATCATATTTTAATTTGGTACAAGACCACAAAATAGGAGGCAAATTCCATAAAGTAAAATTCATGGTTAGGTTCTACATATATACGATGAATTTTGATATAAAATACATCTCCTAACTCAAAATGATTGAAAAATAATAAATTTTACAAAATACAAGAGTCTGATGAAGTGCCGACAAAATATCATTAATGGGCCATAGATGACCTGTTAGAGATCACTTTATTACTTGGTAATGGAAGCGGTGATCATAGAGATCACTTCATTTCAAAAGAGTATATATATTGGAGAGTGACATATGAAAGTAACCACAAGATAATTCATGTGAATAATGTTAGATTTAAATTATTACATCATTATTTGCCCTAGCGTATATTAAAGAGAAATGTTCTCTCCTGTAAGAGTCATGATAAAGATTTTTTTTTTTTTGACATATAACTGTTTTTTTTTCAATAGATTTAATTCACATTTTAGTTTTAATTAATTAAAAAATTAATTTAAGTAATAGTTTGTAAATTAAGTTGCGTATCATGTAAAATATCATGCGTGGGCCAAAGATGACTAATGTTAGTGATCTCTTTATTGTTTAAAAAAAGAATAATTATAATTTTTTCCACCTATCCATTCCCCATTTTATTCCCCAACTAACTTTCTATTTTAATTATAACTATAACTACTATTTCTAACAGCATTTATTTCTTTCCTCTTTCTCTCTTTCTCTTCCACCTCCATTTTCCTCTTTCACCTCTATCTTCTTCTCCCACCTCCACCTCCGCCTCCGCCTCTGCCTTCCTCTCCCACCTCCCTCTCTCACCTTCATCTCCCACACCTCACCTCACCTCCGCCTCTACCTCCCTCTCCCATCTTCACATCCCACCTCCGCCTCCGTTTTTCCATCGATAAGCTCCCCTCCCTCTCCCACCTCAAAATGATCACTACAATAAGCTCCTTCCCTCTTACACTTTCGCCTCGATTTTTTCCCTCTATGCTTGCTACTCCCGCTCCAGCGAACATTCTGCCGGAGATCATCCGTCACTCCATCTCAATCAAGCACGCCTCTGCCAGGAATGAATACTTCAACGTGTATGAATGAATACTTCAATGTGTATGAATGGATACTTTAATGTGTATGAATGAATACTATAGCACGTCCCTACCGGGTCAGATCCGTCACTGTCGATCGTATCAAAATAATTTTGTATATGTATATGCAATTAATCCCTTTCATATTTATGTTCCCCTTTCTCATGAAGTAGCGAGTTTTGCAAAGAACAAAGCTTTATTAATGGTGAATTAGGCCACTGCGTATTAAATAAATAACATAAAAACAAATTTTGAAAAAAAAATAGAGATATATGAATGAATACTTGATGTCTTAGATATGAATACTTTAATGTGTATAAATGAATACTTAATATCTTAGGTATGAATACTTGCGTGACAAGATATTAATACTTGTGCAACAGACAACTCGAAAGTATGTCATCATAGATCTTATTTGAAAGATAAAATTGTGTAGAAAACGTTGTTGTTTTAGATTTGCAACATTCTTCACAGATCGTCAGAAATATTGGTTAGATTGAACGGAAAAAAAAACACCTCTAAAAACGTGTAAAAGATGGATGAGTGATGTATCCAGTTTTTATATTTACACTTATACGACGAGGATTAATACTTTCTTGATAAGATATGAATACTTGTGCAACGGACAACTTGAAAGTATGTCATCATAGATCTCATTTGAAAGATAAAATTGTGTAGAAAACATTCGTGGTTTTAGATTTGCAAAATTTCTCATAGATCGTCAGAAATATTTGTTAGATTGAACGGAGAAAAAAAATCACCTCTAAAAACGTGTAAAAGATGGATGAGTGATGTATCCAGTTTTTATATTTGCACTTATACGACGAAGATGAATACTTTCTCAATAAGGATGAATACTTGTACAATGAACAATTCGAAAGCATATCATCATGGATCTCATTTTAAAGATAAAATTATGTCAAAAACATTTGTGGTTTTAGATTTGCAAAATTCATCACCAATCGTCAGAAATATTGATTAGATTGAACGAAAAAAAAAATCCCACCTCTAAAAATGTGTCCAGTTTTTTTTTTTATTAAATACTTGATATATTAGGAATACTTGATGTGTTATAGATGTATACTTGATGCATTATAGATGAAAACCTGCGTGTGTCAGTTGTAAAATCTTTCAAATATTATGTGGTTCCCAAATAGTAAGTGGTCCTCTTAGGTGATTAGTAGTTATTAAAATAGTTAATTACTGGGAGATAAAATGAAGGATTGTCACGGAGAGATAGCTAGATGCTCCCTTAAAAAAATTAAAGTGACATAGTGGTCACTTTATTACTTGGTAGTGGAAGCGGTGATCATAGAGATCACTTTATTTCAAAAAAAGTATATATATTGGAGAGTGGCATATGAAGTGACGACAAGATAATAGTGACAGCGACCATATTTTTTTACTTTTTCACTGTAAGAGGATTTACTACAAGAATGGGAGAATACCTGTAAGAATAAAATTGAGAGGGTATATCGACAGAAAGATGCTTAATTACGGGATTTTGAAGATAAAAAAATTATGTTTTGTAAACGAGCATCAAGTAAATGAGGATGTTGGTAATTAATTAACAAGGCTTTTAACTACGGGCTTTTGAAGATAAAAAAAAAAAAAAATTATGTTTTGTAACAATGCATGTTATTTGATATAGAATTAGAATTTCCGAAAGCCCAAGGCCGAAGGCTCAAACTGAAGAAAGATATATAGAGTTTAATAGGGCATTTGTAATGTTGAAGCTTGCTGGCAGAGCCCAAGGCCCAAACTAAAGCGAAGACCGCCTTGCTTGCTGCAATCACTTATGAAAGTAAACATATTAGGTAACAATACATGTTATCTGATTTAGAATTTGATTTTCAAAATCATAATTATTTGTATTTCCCTTTAGTATAGTATTAGATTAATTAAGAGTACCTAAAGCCTTTAGTGCTACCCCAAATTCTTATTACTTTGCATAAATTCCTTCTTAATTTGCAGAGGACATTTGTTAGTTAGTTAGTTAGTTTTCGTGATATTAAAAATATAAATGTGGCTTAAATTGATTAAATACAGAACCAAATATAAACAATACTATTTTAGAAGATTTTTATGTGTAACACTCGATTTGACGGCTAGTGGAATTGAAGGAATTCTTACACAATAAATGACCTATTTCAGTATCATTTTTTATTCTCAAAAGGAGAAATTTAAAGGAGGAAGAGAAAGAAAAAGAGAAGGGAGAAATGCAGAAAACTAATTTATGTGTCAGGACTTCAATTCAATTCACACAGAACCAGGTAGGAGAGACGCAGGCAGAGAGTTCTCATAAGAAAAAAAGATCAAGAAAGAGAGACCTAGGGATTGACAGCAAAAACAAATGAATTAAGCTACATGAATGATTTCAATATACTGTTACAAGAAAAAGGAGAAATCTGTTTCAGGAACAGAAACATAGTATTAATTTCTCATGGCCCCTAATTCTGATTTCTGACTACATTTACCAGAACACAACCAACCATTAAAGACAATATGGCAAATTTTATTATATCATGAAAAATGGAATTCTCAATTATTACTTACATTTTATTACGGTTTTACCCTTGTTACCCTTGCTTCCAAGATGAAATTATGAATCAGTTCTCTTGTAGGTAAACATTGAGCAGGCCTTCAGTTTTGTAAGTTCACACTAGTCTAGACAAACCTTCAACTGTGCCTAACGGAACAACAATAATCTAATCAATCTTTGAAACTGATACATTAAGCTCAAACGAGTACCATGAACCTCATTTTTACAGTTATCTTAGTTACCCTGACTGATTAACAAAAAACCAATCACATAAACTCTTTGCACAGGGAAATAAAACTAGTTACCTGCATTAGTTTCCTTTATGAGAATATGGTGGAGGAACATTTCCATAGTTTTGAAAATCGGAATCCGAATCGGAATCGGAATCAGGTAGTTGATTATTGACTCCAAATTGGAAGAATCTCATGGAATCGGCCAAGTTAATTAACTTGGAAACTCGGATTTATTCAAAAAAAGTTTGTTTTGTATTAAAAAAAATAAGTTAAAAAATTTAATAAAATAATTAGTTCAAAAATGATGTTAAGATCACTTTTTACATTAATATATAATCCACCCATAAAATGAAATATGAACTTTCAAAGCTAATCAGATAATATATAAATACTCGCACATAGTATACAAATATAAGAAAAATAAAAATAAAAATTTATTCAAATATGCTAAAATAATTCCCCTTATATAATCCACTAGTATAATAAATTAAAATAGAAGCATACATAAATAGTCAAAATAGTCATGCAGAATTAATTACACATTACATAGATAATAAAATATTACAATAATTAATAACATACATAATATATATACATGCATTTAAATTAGGAAATCTGAATTTTAGAAGAAAAAAGACGAAATAGAATGGACAGATGTATAAGAATTCACTAGTTTATATTATTTTGTAGGTGGTTTTTTTTTCTGTGACCAGCAATGTGGCAATTAGAAAAAGTATATAAAGTTGACCCGCTACATTGAGAGCATTTGAAAACAGCAGTTTCAAATGGACATATGTAAAAGACTAAAATTAAATGTGTTCAGTTTATCTAGGCGAACATGGTGTAGCTTAAACCATGAAGTATATTTAAAATTGTTAGGCAATAACATAGTGAAACGAGTCTACGCAGATAAACCATCTCCTTTCACAAGCAACACGTCTTTCTTCTCCAAAATTCCTGCGACTTTTTGTCCCAAATCGAAAATCTAGATAACCTTCTAACAAAATTCCTTCTTCAATCTTCCGATTACTTAACAGACTCGGCCTGACTCGACTTGATTCGGACCGAAAATTGGATAACTCCGCCGAGTCAATCTGATTCAACCGAGTTTTGATGAAAAATTGCATAGGCTTGAAACTCGGATGAAACTCTGCTCGGACATGACCGATACTGTTTTGACTCGGCCGATTTTCCAAGCCATAAGCATTTCGTTCCTCAACTTATCCTCGAAAGACTTCATAGTGGTACTCATCGAATACATCCTTTGTATTGCACGCAACTGTCTTGACTCCTTAAACCAGTGCTTCTCCTTCAACATAGATAAATAGTCAGTGAAGCACTGGTTCAAGGAGCTCAAGAGAGTTGCGTGAATGTAATCGCCCTCTAGCATCCTCCTTAATTTCTTCAATTCAGCCCAAAGATAGAAGATTGGAAATCACTCCGCCTTTCTCTTCTGTTGCTTTGGGTTGATATGAAATGATGCAAAGAAAGAAGGTAGAAAAACTAATTATTGGGGAAATGGGAGACTCGCAGAAGACTCTTGAGTCAACTCACAGAACACTTTGGGCCTCATTTATATATTTATATATTTAATCAGACAAGTGTCCGTCTTCAGCTTTTTGTTTTTAAAATTAATGATGTCTTCAAACCGATTATTTAGAGCTAAAATCTTAGTAAGAAACTAAGAATACTTGGATGGTAATTTGTCATTTATCTTATTAAATTATCATTAGTCCTAATTTATTTAAATATTTTCTTTCTTCAGCGGCCACGCTTACACACTAATGAAAGTTTGATCGGATCAGAATTTTTTTATTTTACAAATTATTATTAATAAATATAGAAAAATATATGGAGTATCTTGAAATTCCAATGTACTAGATGGACCAGACCGATGATCTTTATTCAAAGTTTAAACCGAGATCAATAATTTAGATTCAAACATTTTTCATTTTTTTTTTTTCACACCAAAAATCCGAGCTGAAATATGTTTGGATACGGGCCATTAATTCCGATCCAAACTTTGAATCTGTTTCACTAGTCTTGGTCCTTGTAGTACATCAAAATTTCAATAAACTACATCTATGTTTCTATATTTATTAATAATAATTAATGAAAATCAATATATTCTGACCCGATTCAAATTTTGTTTGATGTGAAAGCGTGGCTGCTGAAAAAAAAATGGATCGGTGCAAATTTGACAGATTTAAAGTTTTGGATAAGATCACAAAAAATTTCATGTAGTAGAATGGCCCTAGAGAGAGTTTTAAAAAAATCAGCATAATCTTGTAAAACTTGTATAACCTTAGAATATTGGTGTTGAAAGTTAAACCGCTTTGGTCTGATTTTCTGTGGCGGTTGTAATACAACAAAATGTAAGTCACAGCACTGGCAAAAGAAACTCCACTATTATGCACGCTTTCTTTTATTTTTTGCATTATAACAGTTGTAGTTGGCAATGGGTTTATCCTAAGAGACTTAAAGGATCGACAACTCTGCTGGCCCATAGCTATGGGTATAAATGTCAGAATATACAATCGGAAAAGAAAAATAACACATTAAATTTTAGATAAATTGCAACAACTGCAGCATGGTTCATTTGGTTGGTCATATATGGGCCCATATGGGTGTAGATCTTATTGGGCCAGAAATAAGTAGATTGTTGTGACACGAGGCCCAACACAGACCCGTTTATACATGGATAATTGAGCCGTATAAACAGGTACAAGTTGGGCCTCTTCGTGACAATAATTTCGCAAATAAATGAGATCCGAAGTGAAATGATTAATTTGATTAGAACTGTAAATCATATGAGAATGATTAATCTGTCTCTCCAGTTCTAAAATAATTTAAATGGAAAATGATTCTAACAGCTTCACATTTGGAATTTAACAATAATTCCACAGCCCAGGGGCTTTCAACAGTTAAAAGATGAAAAAATATGTTACAATTTAAACAGGGATAATTTTTTTTTTTCTTTTTAATATAGAAAGGTAGAGATGTAGTCTATCAACTTTCATTTTAATGTTCATTACTTTTTATTAATATTCCATGAGTGAGTCTATGGTACTATGCATATTACGGGTTGTTACTGTGCTACAGCTCTATATTTGAGTTTTTAAATCCTAACGGTCGATCCGAACCGTTCATCTTGTTCTCCATATTAATATGTGTTTGGAGACCAAATTTTACATTTTTTAAAAACTTTTTACTATTTTTTTAGATATTTAGAAAATCACTTGATCTGAAAATTCTGGACCATCCAAAAACAGCGATTTTCAATAAATCTAAAAAAATAGTAAAAAATCTCAAAAAAATGTAAAATTTGGTCTCCAAACACATATTAATATGGAGAACAAGATGAACGGTTCGGATCAACCGTTAGAATTTGAAAACTCAAATATAGAGCCGTAGCACAGTAACAACCTGTGATATGCATAGTACCATAGACTCACTCATATTCCATACTTCGAACCTCTTACATGAAAGATATTCCTCTTTCCCACTCGTCCAAAAATTGATTCTTAACTCAAGGGTCTTTGTAAAATACATGTGGTAGGGGATTTTTTTTTCTTCATAGAAATTAAGAAAAAGGTACAGAGAGAAACATAAAGAGCGCATGATTTGTCATATTGGTAGTGCATGATTTACCAATTCTAACAATCAAAACATTTAAGATAGGAAGAAATTCTACCTATCTAAACTTCATTACAAACAAATCTGTAGTATTTCCTATTGCTGCGAATAGATGGGAGAAATAAAAATAATAGGTTAGGATCGATTGAATTTCTATCTATCCTAACTGTTTTGATAATTTACATAGATAAAATTTCAACTTATCCTAACTTTTTTTATTATTAGAATTCGTACTGATGTTTCTACTAATATTACAAATTATGCACTTTTTTCTATTTCTCCCTCTACCCTTATCTTAATTTCTATGAATTTTTTTTTTCGACTTAGATTTAAGCTAATTTATAAATCTGGCACTATCCACGAGGGTAAAAATACTTTATTTTTGATATGGTCGCAGATATTTCTGTCGGTAATAGTAATATCCTCATAAATGATAATTTTTGTGGGTATACCTTTGGTATACTGTAAATAGTGACATATTCTTATAGTTAATTATTTATTAAGACCTGGCCCAAGAGCCTATCTAAATTCCTAATATGAGCTCATCAACAGATCACAACAACTCATATATATTTAATGAAAAAAAAAAAAATACTCTTATCTATTGGTACAAAATCGTTGGTCCCAGGCTAGTTCGCCCATAGAAATTTAGAAGAAGAAAAAAAAAAGGGTGTCTGCTGAATAAAGTAAAACAAGAAAAATCCATCAAAAATATAGAAAAACAGATAAAAAGTTATAACAGGTAATGACTAATAAGTTATCATAAATGGGTGCTCTAACAGCTCTACTGCCAATGGTCGGTCATCAGGGTTCACTCTAACACATTGCGTAATAAAATTCTGTGCTTCTCTTGACAGATAATTAGGTATCGGCGGCTGCTCTCCGTTTCCTATCTTCCAGTAAACTTGCTTCTACACACATAAAATAAATGACTAGTAATAAGTTAGATGATGTCTGTACCGCAGTAGTACTGGGAATTAGTTTTTGAAACAAAAAGGAACACGAAACAAAATGCACAGAGAATGAGAGAGAGAGTGCGAAAAATTTGTGCTTACCCATTTAATACAATATTAGGATAAGGAATCTGGCAGGTTAACATTTCAAGTACTGTGCAACCCAAGCTCCAGATATCTGCTGATGGCCCATAAGCTTTTTTAGGGTTTACAACCTTAAAATAAAAACAAAGAAAAATAACTCAATTACAAAAAAGATTATCTGCATCAGCTCTGACATTTGTTTGCACTTTTTACTATTTCAAGAAAAGTGGAAGAGCTACAGGAGAATATCTGGTATGAATGAAACAAAATATTTTCCAATATTTCAAACTTTTCAAACTCAAAAGGCAAAAATTACCTCCGGAGCCATCCATTATACACCTTCTTCGGATAACTTCTGGATTCTCAGTCATCTGAATTTGAATAATTAAATGAAATCATCATGTACTTAATCCACATAATTTATATTTATTAATCAATAGGTCAATACATATATATAGTTGATCGGCAACATGATGTAGTAATAAAGTGTCCACAAACCTGTTTTGCTAACCCAAGATCAGCGAGCTTCACCGATCCATTTGCATGAACCAATATGTTAGCACATTTTACATCCCTAAAAACCAAACAAGAAAGATTGTTCATAACATTCTATTCAGAATGGAGAGAAATAATGTTCTATTGGGCCTTGCAGGTCTTTTATAGGGAAAAACAGAAAATTAATTTATGTGTGCACAACTTCAATTCAATGCACACATAATCACGCAGGAGAGACAGATAAAGAGTTTGCAAAAAAAAATATTGAGAGAGAAAGAGAGACCTAGGGTATTGACAACAAAAACAAAGGAATTAAGCAACAGCAAAGATTTTGATATACTGGTACAAGAAAAATGAGAAACCTGGTTCATGAACAGAACAGAGAATTATTTTCACATGACCTAACTCTGATTCTGGAAAGCTCAATTCGTTCAGTTTCAACTGAAAAAATTACTTATTCCTTTATTTGAATTTACCTCTAACACCAATCAGTATTGAATAAAGAAATCTTAGTGAATGAAAATCCTTACAATAATATATACGCTGCTGGAAAACTCCTGGGCTCCATAAAGGTTCAATCAGCCCCTGTCAAGAATTCAAAAAGAAAAACTTTACTGAGATTGAGGAATCTTGGCCATTTTAAATTCTTAATTGAATTGTTTTATTTTCACTATTTTAACAGATTTGGATAATTGTTATAGAATAATAGGAACTAGGAGTCTAGGACATACCTTGAATTCTATTCCATGTTGCAAGCACCACTTCTCTAAACATATGTTTTTTTACAGCAACAATTGTAATCTCATAACAAATCTTTTGTTATTTAAAAATGTAAATTTGAGTTCTATTACACTTTTGTGTGACTTAGATTACGTGTTGTATTTTATTGTGATCAAATTAAGTTTTTACATACCATATTGCGTCGTAAATAAAATCATGATGAATGATTACAACATGACAATTGTAATGGTATGTTAATCATGTTTGATCACGTTAATCACATGTAACTATTTTTTTTTCTAACTTTAAATTAGTTTAAGTAAGAAAAATTAGAAAAAAAAGTAAGAAAACGAAGGTTTATAATTGTAAAACAACAACAAATTATGTATAAAACAATAAATTTATTGTTTGGAATTCATTTAAGATAATAATGACATAAATTTTTATGGTATTTCAGTCATATGTAGTCACATTTGATCATATTTGGTATCGTGTCATCATTAGATCAGTTTGTGTGTCGTGCTATATTATTTTTTTCAAAAATGATCATATCACGCTAATGATCATGACACATGATTGTCATGTGTTCTATGCTGTGACATATCTAACTACACCGTGACTTTTATTCTTGAGGGTTTTGTCATGTAGTCCCAATATGTTTCTAGAAAAATATGAAGTAATTCGAGCTATAATTATATATATGTACATATAAGGAATTAAAATGTGAAGATGATATGATAATAAAATACAATGATAATGCAGCAGTTGTCATTGATCAAAAAAGGAGAATGTTAACTAGTAATACAGTGACAGTTCTCATTAAAATACAATGACAATTCTCATTAACTAGTAATTGAGACTATTAGCTAGTAAATGAGACTATTATATATTGAATATCTTAAATAGATAAAATTGGGTTTTTTTGTAGGGTATATATTAAAAAAAATCAATAAAAAAGGAAAACATGTTGATTACAAAGAAAATTGTGAAAATTCATAATTCGAATTTGTTGCAAGGAGTAAGGACACTATTTTCAATCTTATTATTTTGATAAAAAATGCTGACATGACTAAAAAAGAAACTATTCTAATACCATCTACAAACATTATTAAAAGCATTGTTATGATACTTTTAAGATAAAGTTTTATTGAAAATGTTTGGAAACATAAAAAAAAATAACAAACATTTCTTAATTTTAAGTCTACCCTTTTATAGCAAAAAAGAAATATATAGAACTAGAAATTAAAACGTACAAGCTGACCCTGTTCTTAAATTTACTGCATTCAATGGGCATTAATGAGCCTTTTCTATTAGTCCAAATGTTCTGATGTTCACATGGCCGATGCAACCAGAGAAGAGACAGGTTTGGCCCCTCAATTGAAGCCATGTCAGATAAAATTAGGCTTATCAATACTCTATCAATCTATCTGTTTTTTAGAACTATTAATTTTATCAACGTTTCATTTTCTTATGTATCCATTGGCCTCTTGCGGCAACATAGATTAAGGAGTAATAGATTAAGATCTTAAAGAGTGCTAAAGAATTCGTGTTCGGCAAATAAAAAGGATCAAAGTTGTAGCATGTATTTGAATAAGAAATATATATAATGAGTGAAAGACTATATTATATTACCCCTTATATTATTATTGTTATATAATACAATTGATGAATTAAATTGTATTATGATTTTAATTAAATATATAAATATATTTTATTAAAGTAAAATATGCTAATTTTATCAAAATTATTATTACAAATTTAATTAAAATATAAATAGTAAAGATAGAAAATGATAAATACATTAACTAAGTATATTATTAATAAAAATTCACGATTCATTGTGCTCATCCAAAACATTTGATAAGCTACACAATAATTAAGTTATCCATATTACCTAAGAAAAAAAAAAAACATTTATCGATTACATACATAATAAATAATTAAAAAAAGTCAATTAAAAAAGGTTTTCTTAATAAATTGGAGAACTAGTGCCAGTAAAAAAATTCAGATTGAAAGAACGAAAGTGCTTCTGTGTAACTAGTGCCCGTAAATTCCTCAAAGTGTCTCTGTGAAAAGAAAGTATTGAAGGCTTGAAGCAATCAGAGCTGCCAGCGTGCCAACCATCGTAATTCATGGAGAGGTGTTATTTATACAAACATTGATGTTTATGTAAGCAACTAAAAGTGACTATACTAGTAAATACCCATTATTCCATCGTAATACAGTGCATTCATACAAACCTGAATCTAATTCAGGTGTGAAAAAACAAACTATGTCAATTCTTGGTTCAAAAGTCCATTCTCAACTACATCCCCATGCACCGCGTCAGTAAAATTAAAAGTTTCTATATACCCTCGTGGAAATCTAACTTGTATTTGTGACTAATCAAATGATTCTCAAAACAATTGCAAAATCTGAACAACAAAAGTGTCCACAGCACATCAACAAGAATATCAATGTCCATCCCAAATCCCTGTTGGAAACTTTGGTAAAAAAAAACAGAGACAAGACAAGAGAAATTCTGCTTTCAACAATTTTCTTATTTCTGGAATTCCTTTATTTCCGAATACACTGATCTCTATTACAAGTGCTGTATTTAAGCACCACACAAATCTAATTTTGGAAACAACTAACCCACGTCAGCCACTAAACCTATTACAGGTACTTTCCATATATAAAACACCCACTAACTTAATCTAAATATTGAGATACTAAATCTGGTTTACTTGACAAACCAGTTTTCTATTTTTAGTACACAATCAATTAACACAGAATTCTATTTTTGGATACTTATTTCAACACTCCCCCTCAGCGGTAAAACGATTACATCTGAGATACACCTATGTGTCCCCTGTTTAGCTCAAACTTCTCCTTTGTTAGCACCTTCGTAAAGATGTCTGCAAACTGTTCGTCAGTTCGACAAAACTTCAACTGCACTTCTTGTTTCTCGACTGCATCTCTAGTGTAGTGATACTTGATGGCAATGTGCTTGGTTCTGTCATGGCTTATTGGATTCTCGCTGATTGCTATGGCAGATTTGCTGTCACTGTAGATGGTGACTGGTTCCTCCACTTTGCTGTTGACATCCTCCAATATTCTTTTAAGCCAGATGGCCTGTGCAACGGCTCTTGCTGCTGCAACGTATTCTGCCTCGGCTGATGACAAGGCAACCACCGTCTGTTTCTTGGATGACCATGAGCAAATACCTGATCCAAGTGAGAACGCATAGCCTGAAGTACTCTTCATGTCGTCTTGGCATCCCGCCCAGTCGCTATCGGTATAACCAATCAGCTTTGAGCTCTTGACCGGTTTGTACCATATGCCATATGCAACAGTACCTTTGATGTACCTTAGAACTCGTTTTGCCGCTGTAACATGCTTTTGTGTAGGACAATCCATATACCTTGATAAAAGGCTTGAGCTGAACATGATGTCCGGCCTTGTTGCAGTCAAGTACAGTAAACTTCCAACCAAACTGCGGTATTCAGTTGGAT
Source organism: Carex pumila (assembly GCA_033356055.1). Taxonomy (NCBI): domain Eukaryota; kingdom Viridiplantae; phylum Streptophyta; class Magnoliopsida; order Poales; family Cyperaceae; genus Carex; species Carex pumila. The sequence continues at coordinate 43,813 of JARJHM010000895.1, forward strand.
CTGCTTTTGCCGAACCATCTTCCTTCTTGAATTTTTCAAATGGAACAAGTGGTGTTGTGACACTCTTGCAATCTTGCAATCTATTCTTTTTCAATATGTTTTCCGCATATTTCTTCTGAGATATGAATATCCCATCTTGAACTTGAGCCACTTCTATACCTAAGAAGTATTTCATCAATCCAAGGTCACTCATTTCATAAGTGTTCATCATGTCTCCTTTAAACCTTTGCATCATTTCTTCACTGTTGCTCGTGTAGATTAAATCATCTACATATAGAGCAACGATTAAAATCTGAGTACCTCTTTTCTTGACATAGAGAGTAGGTTCGGACTTGCTCTTCTCAAACTCGTTTTGCAGAAAATATTTGTCAATTTGACTGTACCACGCTCTTGGAGCCTGTTTCAGTCCATAGAGTGCCTTCTTCAATTTGTAGACTTTATTATCTCCCCCTTGAGCTAAAAATCCTTCGGGTTGCTCAACGAAAATTTCTTCGTTAAGTTCTCCATTTAAAAAGGCTGATTTGACATCTAGTTGAAAAATGCGCCATTTTTGTTGTGCTGCTAGGGCGATGACTGTACGGATTGTTTCTAACCGTGCAACTGGTGCGTATGTCTCAAAATAGTCAATTCCAGGTTTTTGCTTGAAACCCTTTGCAACGAGTCTTGCCTTAAACTTTTGAACTGAACCATCTGGATTCAACTTGGTCTTGTAGATCCATTTAACACTAATGACACTTCTATCAATTGGTCTGTCCACTAACTCCCATGTTTTATTTTTTTCAATCATCCCAATTTCTTGCTCCATCGCTTCTCTCCAATTTTCTTGGTGTTGGGCCTGCTCGAATGACTGTGGTTCAACCACCGAAAAATTGCATCTTTCTGTCCTTTCATAAATTTCAGCCAAGGTTCTAACTCTACTTGGAGAAACTTCTGTTGTAACATCAGGATGCTGTGAACTGGAGCTAATGGGTTGTGAAATAGACGCATTTGGTTGCGGGTTTTCTTCTGGTAGTGGGTTCTCTTCAGATTGCACAGCTGAGCTGCTGTAATGATCTCGGCTGGGAGAGGTTTGAGGCGATAAATTTGGAGCTGCTGTATTTGGAATGTTTTGGCTGTCTTGGTTTTGAAGTATAATGAATGGTGTTTGTTGACATGCGGATACTTGATTGTTTTCCCAATTATACACTTCTTTCTCATCAAAGATGACATCTCTGCTAACAATCAGTTTTTTCTTCTCAAGGTTATACAATCTATATCCTTTGGTGCCATACGAATATCCCATAAAAATACAACATTCACTTTTATCATCAAGTTTAGATCTATTTTCCTTTGGCACATGTGCATAGCATACTGAACCGAAGATTTTCAAATGGCTAATATTCGGAGTGGTTCCGCTCCATGCTTCAATTGGAGTTTTATTTGGTACAGCTATTGTTGGACTTCTATTTTGGATATAGACAGCCAAGGAGACCGCTTCTGCCCAGAATTTTAATGGCATACCCTTGTCTTTGAGCATGGCTCTTGCCATTTCTACTATGGTACGATTTTTCCTTTCAGCTACACCATTTTGTTGAGGGGTATAGGCAGTTGTGAGTTGTCTTTTGATTCCATGATCTTCACAGAATTTAACAAATTGATTGGATGTATATTCTCCACCTCTGTCACTTCTTAGCACCTTGATTTTGAAATTACTTTGGTTCTCAACTAGAGCTTTAAACTTTTTGAATGTGTCAAGTGCTTGTGACTTTTCTTTGAGGAAATAAACCCAAGTCATTCTAGTAAAATCATCCACAAAGATAAGAAAGTACCAATTTTGTCCTTCTGATGGTGTTTGCATTTTGCCACAAATGTCGGTGTGAATTAACTCCAATGGTGAGCTTGCCCTCCATGCACCCTTTTTTGGAAAAGAGTTCCGATGTTGCTTGCCTCTAATGCATCCTTCACAGGTTTGATAGTTTGTGTTGATTTCGGGTAGCCCTTGCACCATCTCTTTTGCTTGTAGCAGTTTGAGTGCTCTATAGTTGAGATGACCAAACCTTTTGTGCCAAAGAACTGACTCATCAACTGTTTCGGTTTGAAGAACCAGATGTGGAGTATGCTTCAATTGTAACACGAAATTTCTTTTGTCTTCCATCCCAATATTCGCCAACACTTGGCCATGCCGATCAATTATCCTGCAGCCATGCTTCTCAAAATGCACTGCATAACCATTTTGAACCAGTTGGCCCACGCTTAGCAAATTCTGCTTCAAGTCCGGTACTAGGAGCACATCCCTTATCAACCGTGAACCCATCTTAGTATGTATTGCAACGCTGCCCTTGCCCTTGGCTTGAACCAATGCGCCATTTCCCATTCGAACATTTGTTTCAAATGAGGTGTTGATTTCATGGAAGATCTGATGGTTTCCGGTCATATGACTTGTACAACCGCTGTCTATATACCAGATGTCGCCTCTTTCCTCACTAGCAGATTGGCATGCATAGAATATTGTTTCAGAATTCTCCCTCTGTTCTGAGAAGTTGACTTGAGCAGGAGGTGGCTGTGCTTGATTGGGTTGTGGAGAGATGTTTGTTCTACAAAGCCGAGCTATATGGCCTTTCTTCTTACATTTGTTGCATTGTTTGGTAGTCCAACAATATTTTGTATCGTGGCTATCCCTCTTGCAAATTTCACACCATCGGTTGGCCTTACTAGATTCTGCATTCTCATTTGTTTCGGTTTGTTCAAGATTTTCTGTTTTTCGGAAAATTCCAGATTTGAAGGCTGGACTTGCTTTGAATGCGTTTTCATTAGACATGTGTCTTAGCAATTTTCTCTCTTCATGCGCTTCAAGAGAACTAATCAACTGTTGTATGGGTAAGGTTTCAAGGTCTTTGGACTCCTCTATAGCCGTGACTATAGAGTCAAAACTCTCAGGAAGGCTAATCAACATCTTTTCTACAAGTTTCTGTTCGGTAATATCTTTATCACCAAGCGAACGCATTTGATTTACTAAATCCATAACTTGTGAAAAATAATCTTTTACCTTCTCTGAATCTTTCATTTGCATGTTTTGGTATTGCCTTCGTAAGGTTTGTAATTTGACAACTTGCACCTTAGTTGATCCGTGGAACTCTTGCTGCAACATGATCCAAGCATCCTTTGATTTGGTTGCGTTGATGATGCGTGAGAAGATGTTTTCTGCTACCCCTTGTTGAATAAGGAATAGCGCTCGTGCATCTTTCATCTTGTCTTCCTTCAACTGCTTTTTCTCTTCTTCTTTTAGTTGGTGTCCGACAGCATACGTGGTATACCCAGCTTCAACGATATCCCACAAACCTTGTGAGAGTAGTAGAGTCTCCATCTTCACTTTCCATATGCCGTAGTTGTTACCGGTCAGCATAGGAGCTGGGAATTGTGCCATGGTTGAGCCTGAAGACATTCTTTCAATGCTTCGTCGATGGGAGATATTCTTCTACTCTTTGGATTGCGCCCTTTATGGCTCTGATACCAATTGTTGGAAACTTTGGTAAAAAAAAACAGAGACAAGACAAGAGAAATTCTGCTTTCAACAATTTTCTTATTTCTGGAATTCCTTTATTTCCGAATACACTGATCTCTATTACAAGTGCTGTATTTAAGCACCACACAAATCTAATTTTGGAAACAACTAACCCACGTCAGCCACTAAACCTATTACAGGTACTTTCCATATATAAAACACCCACTAACTTAATCTAAATATTGAGATACTAAATCTGGTTTACTTGACAAACCAGTTTTCTATTTTTAGTACACAATCAATTAACACAGAATTCTATTTTTGGATACTTATTTCAACAATCCCAAATTATAGAAAGTTAACTTCACTAACAAGAGATACTAACAGAAGAAATGAATACCAAAAGGGGTGTAACTATTCTTAATAGACAGGGGCGGATTCAAAATTTTCATTAAGGAGGGCAAAAAATATCGAATTGGGTTTGAATAATAAATCGGATTTAAACCTTTTCAATAATTTGACTTGTAATTTCTGATTCTTTAACTTATATTTCTAATTATCAATCATAATTCAAGAATTTATTTTGTTTTTAACTGCATGTAAATTTAACCCGAATTAAAAGATAAAAGGAAACAAGTAATAGAGCAACATATATCTAATAAATCTTTGAAACACGTACCATGAATGAAATGATGAAAGGAAACAAACACGCAAGAGACAAATTCGGGTAACAAGTAACAACATCCACCCAAATGATTTGTCCATTTCAATTTCATCCATCAACTGACAATGGAACAACACTAATCACTTTCTAAACGACACTCTAAAATGAAATAAAAGGTAACAACATCCACGCAAATGATTTGCCCACCAGGGCAGCAGGGCTTGCCAAACTCTTCATATGCGGTGAGTCATCCTTCTGTAGAAGCTGTACCAGTAGCACATCACTCACCAACATTTTTCAGCATACAACCAATCATTAAGGAGAATATGACAAATTTTATTATATCAAGAAAATGGAATTCTCAACTATTACATACATTTTATTACCCTTGCTTCCAGATCATGAGCTTCTTCCTTCTGCAGCTAAAAGAAACGCACATGATGATCCTTAAATATCCTTAATTGGCAAAAATCTGTGATCCGCATCAATTTTCATATTCAAGTCAAAAATCGAAGAGACAAACACAAGCCCCTCAATGCTAATAATAGTTGACGTTTTGCATCAAATATATAATGGAAAGGTAGCAAATTAAATAATAGAAAGTACCTTGTTGTTAATGCTGAATTGCAAGATCACCATTCCCATAAACTAGGGCCAATATTGTCAATCTTGATCCTTAACTCCTGGCTGCAAACAATGAGACAGTAATCACTTGTAACATCCCAAAAAATTGAGTTAATATTATTTTGGCGTATAAATTTTTATTTGTAATATTGAATATGGATCCTTAACTTATGGCTACAACCAATGATGTGACTTGTTTTATGGATAACCTAGACCGATGTGCTATCGCCGATTACATATGCGTGCATAATTTAATGTGAATTTGTGTGGATTGATTCAGTCTATTTTAAATAGTTGTTAAATTAAGCCAATTATAGAGAAGCGCGTCGTTAAATAACAGGTTATTGAGTTTTGTAGCTGACTCCGTTTTGCTATTTTGTTTTCTGAACATGGTCTCAGTGGTAGGGCTCAACACGTCATCATCATTTTGAGATGGAGAGGATTGAGAGGAAGAAGGAGAACAGCGGAGTGGTGATAAGCCGAAATTGTATCTATTGAAACCGAGGTTTCGTTATGTAAATTAAGCCAAGTTTTTTTGAAATTAGGTTTGATTACGTTAGAAATGTCTAAAAGTTCAAGTTATCACCCTAGTTATATTTATTTTGCAGGTAATCAAGTGCTTGGAGCTTAACGGAGCAAAACGGGTGATCTGTAGCAAGTCAACACGAAATTTGGAGCAGCTTTCACATTTATTGCGGACCGAAATGAAGTTATTGCGGGCCGCAACATTATCAGACAGAGCTGGCTTCCAGCCAGCATTTTCTGAACTTTTATTGCGGCCCGCAAGGACCTTTATTGCATCCCGCAATGACCTCTCCAATTTTTTTCTGCGCAGTCTGTTAACTGCTTCCACTCATTGCGACCCGCAATGAATGTACTGCGGCCCGCTAATAGGTCGGTTCAGAGCCCGAATTTGCTATTTTTAGTTAGTTATTTTTAGGTTTTAGAGAGGGGTATAAAAGGGGACCTGTAGAATAGATTAAGTACGTTTTTAGAGAGAGAGATTTTTTTGGTTTTGAGCAAAGAAAAGCAAAGGAAAGCAAGAAGAGAGAAGAAGGGAGAAAAGAGATCATTGATCAATCGGTTTTATTATTTTCTTTCCTTTGGAACTCTTTTATTCTTTTGATTTTATTTGTGCTTTAGCCATGGCTGGCTAAGAATTTTTCTAGGGTTGATTAGGGCTGTACTTGAAACTTTTGTTATGATTTAGTTGGTTTTAGTTTATATGTTTTTGTGCTTTGTTATGATCTATTCTTTATTTGAATTGCTTGTGAAGACTTAATCGAAATCGCATGAAACCCTAGAATTTGGTATTTGCAATTGAGAAATTGAATATTAGGTCCAGACCATAAGGAATATGATATTTGATAAGCTAAGTACCGAGAAGTGATGCTTGTCTTATACGGGCTTTACCTGATAGTTTAGATAAGTTGTACCAAGTACTGAGAGGTGAAAGATGGCTTTCTGAATTAATTGGGTTAGTAAGAACTTAATGACTTTAGATTAGTGTAGCCAAGTACCGAGAGGTGACGTTTATTCTAATTTAAAGATGGTATTAATATAGAGATATCACTTTGTACCTACAATATTCAACTGTGCCTTCATAAATATAAGAACAAAATTTATAAACCAATTAATCGTAACATTAATGGATAGGAATCCTAAAAAATCCTAATTTCTAATACTTGTTAAAAAACAGACTTTGCTTTAAAAACTTTATTTTAATTCAGTTTAATCACAATCAAACTAACCTTTTGAACAAACAAAAATCTTTTTATTTTCTTTTACTAAATTAAATTGTTAGGTTAGATTTAATTTTCCAACTTGTCCCTGTGGAGACGATCTCTAAGTACTACTCGACAAGGTTGTACACTTGCAACCGAATTGAGCGTAAATTATGATTTATTACTTGTATTGTAATGACCACATCACATCAAATTTTTGGTGCCTTATTATAAATGGATGCTCTAACAGCTGTTCTGCCGATGGGCGGTCATCAGGGTTCACTCTGACGCATTGCATGATGAAATCTTGTGCTTCTCTTGACAGATAATTCGGTATCAGTGGTTGCTCTCCACTTCTATCTTGCTGATAGCATGTGTCTGCAAACATAAAAATGACTAGCAAATTACATGATGTCTGTTTGGCAGCTGTGTGAATTACTTTTAGAAAAAAAGAACACAAAACATAAAACAGATAGTGAATGAGAGATGGTGTGAGAAAAGATTGTTCTTACCCATTCAATATTAGGATAAGGAATCTGGCAGGTTAACATTTCAAGTACAGTGCAACCCAAGCTCCTAATATCTGCTGATAGCCCATAAGCTTTTTTAGGGTTTACAACCTTCAAATAAAAACAAAAAAAAAAATAACTCAATTACAAAAAAGATTATCTGCATCAGCTCTGACATTTGTTTTTACTTTTTACTACAGGATAATATCTGGTATGAATGAAACAAAAATATTTTCCAATATTTCCAACTTTTCAAACGCAAAAGGCAAAAATTACCTCCGGAGCCATCCAATATACAGTTTCTTCGGATAACTTCTGGATGTTAATCTCAGTCATCTTAGTTTGAATAATTAAATAAAATAATCACGTACTTAATCCATCATTTATATTTAGCAATCAATAGCTTAATACATATATACAGTCGATCGGAAACATGATGTAGAATCTGCCTTGTGTACGCCGATACGTGCGTACGTATCTCGTAGATGATACTTTTGGTACAATGATGCAAGAGCGCCTTGTGTCACTAGTTCTAGAAAAATGTACAATTTTGTTTCCTCCTGGTATAATGTTATACCAGTTAATTTAAAAAGTTTCTGGGACTTTGCACCATTGTCTAACATACAAAATAGAAACAATCTAAAATTTACCTTGTCGGTTCCATAGTATTGAACTATATTCTCATGTTCAAACTGACTCAAGAGAGCAATCTCCAGGAATTAGAAAAGCACAACGCATCTTAGGCTTGCAAATTGAGAATATATGAAAAGGTCAATTACTCAAAAAAAAGGTCGATTACATAATGTATTTCCTTTTGAAATTCAAAATTTTATACCGACCTGTTCCAATTGTGTGATACCTTGCAGTATTGTAAAAAAACACAATTAATGATTGATTCTCTACTCTCTAGTCCACACTTAAAAATGCCTAATTTTGTCAGCAAAGTAATTTTCACATTTAGTTCAGCATTAATTTGTTTGGAGTTGGTAATGACTCGTATCAACACAGCACTAGGACATACTTCCCCGAGCCTGACCAAGATGATGTAAATATAGAAATAGAAGCAACTTCATTTATATTATCTAAAAAAGAAAAGTTTAAATAAAGACTTACTCACCAATCACCTCATAAACTGTGACAAAAGGACCCACCTCCGAGTTGTTGGCCCCTAACCCAAGACTTGATCCATCTCTTAAACTTTTCATTAGGTGCGGAGGAAGAAGACCGAGCAGCTTGCGCAGATGCAATGACATCAGGCAGAAATTTGGCACCCGAAGAGTGAAGATTTCAATTCACTTTGAAACGATCTAAAATTGCAAAGTCTCTTCTCTTCTGTTGGGTTAATATGAAACGATGCAAACTGCAAAGATTTAGAAGGTACAAAAATTGCATTGTTATATATTTTTTATAAGACAGGTGCGGGCTGGGTGTCAACTCCATTAAATAAATGCATTGTTATGTATTTTTTATAAGACAGGTGCGCTTGTCCGGCTTCAGCTTTTTGTTTTTAAAAAATAACCTTGCCTTCACATAGATTATATGGAGGAGCTCTACAGATCCTAAAGAAATTAGTAAATATACTTGGAGGGTAAATTTGTCATTTATCTTATTTTACTACATTACATATATTGAGTTAATTATAGTAAAGATCTATTTATAAAATTGCATTAATAAAAAAGAGTGATAAAACTCTAATTTACCCCCAATTAAACTACATGGTATTAGAGCTAGAGGCGGCTGATTCAATTGAACTCTAATTAACCCCAATTAAACTCTAATTTACCCCCAATTAACCCCAATTAAGCTGATTCAATTGAGATCGATTGTGACTACTAGTGGGAATTAAAGGAATTCTTACACAATTAATGGTCTAATTCAATACCATTTTTCAATCACAGAAGGAGAAAATTAGAGGAGGAAGAGAGAGAAAAAGAGAAGGGAAAAGCAGAAAATTAATTTGTGTGTGCAGGGGGACTTCAATTCATGCACACAGAACCACGCAGGAGAGACATAGATAAAGAGTTTTAAAAAAATATAGAGAGAGAGAGAAAGGGAGACCTAGGGTATTGACACCAAAAACAAAGGAGTTAAGCAACAGCAAAGATTTCGATATATTGGTACAAGAAAAATGAGAAATCTGGTTCATGAACAGAAACAGAGTATTATTTTCTCATGACCTAACTCTGATTTCAGAAAGCTCAATTCGTTCAATTTCAACAGAAAAAAATACTTATTCCTTTATTTGAATTGACCTCTAATACCAATCAGTATCGCTGTAGTTTAAACTTTGTGATGGATTCCAGTATGTTTGATTTATGAAGCAATCAATATTCCTTAGTATATTGTATGAACTACACATGATGTATTGAACCAACCTGTAAGGACTGTCAACACAATGAAAGACAATATGACAAATTTTAGTACAACAAGCAAATGATATTCACAATTATGACATACATTTTATTACCCTTCCTTCCTAGAGGAAATGGCAAATCAGATCTCCTGAATGTAAATGTTGAGCCTAAAATCTGTGATCCGCATTAATTTTCAGATTCAAGTCAAAAATCCAAGAGAGAAACACAAGCCCCTCTTTGCAAATAATAGTTTTGGTAATTGTATCAAAAATCTAATGGCAAGATAGCAAATTAAATAATAGAAAGTACTTTGTAGTTAATGCAGTAATGCTTTATTGCAAGAGCACCATTCCCGTAAACTATATACCATTGCCGATGGGATGGTCTTCACAGGACTGTAACCAATGAGACAATAATCAGTAGTCCTGATGATGAATAGAAACTTTATCTTACTATATTCTTTGTTAAAATTACAAAAATTCAGAATAAAAACTGTAAAATTGAACTATATATTTAAATATGCATTTTGAAACACTGATAGCGGGACATGAAATCAGTATTTTTAGGAGTTTTTCAAAGTGTTGAAAATTTAAATAAACAAATATTGGTTTATGAAAATCCTTACAATATATACACCGCCAACCTGTAACAAATGGGACAGGGAATAAAGGTGCAATCAGCCCCTGTCAAGAATTAAAAAAAATTTTTTTTACAGAGAATGAGGAATCTTGGCCATTTTAAATTCTTAATTGAAACGTTTTATTTTCACTAGTTTAACAGATTTGGATAATTGTTACAGAATAATAGGAACTAGGAGTCTAGGACATACCTTGCATTCTATTCCATGTTGCAAGCACCACTGCTCTAACCTGGGACAACCATAAACCTCAACTTTGCAAGGTTCTACAGAATGCCACTCATCTGCAAGGTTTGTCAACCCCATGTTGGAGCCTTATTGTTACACATAAACAATTCAATTTTATATGCCACTATTGATATACCTATGCCAAAATGGCCATCATGCAAAATTCATCAATTATTAGGGAGCAGACGCAATACCTGACTCCATTAGAGTATTTATGTACAGCTTCTCTCAAAAGCAGTTGATGAACTTGTAAGACAGCGGCAAGAAAAACTTCGTGACGATGTAGAGGTTGAAGCGTCGGCAGTCTCCTTAGTGTTAGGATAAAGCCTTCCAAAGCTACAAGACTGCCCTTGTGAGATCGTGTTCACAATTTCTTAATGATCTCACATCTCTATTCTTTAATGGGGAGAAGTAGAGAAGGCTACAGAATTGACTAGATGACGGCTAGAAAATTCTGCAACTTTTCGTATATCCTTGTGCTTTGGGGACCAACCTATTTATAGAGATGTAGAGTCGGCATATTGCCAAACCCTAACCCTAACCCTAAACCAATTTTCTGCCACATGCCAACTTAAAAACGTGCATCAAAAAACGTGCAACTGCATCAAAATCCGTGCAGCAGCTGAAAATTTGGTTTCCTTAATTGCAAATTTCAGAATCAGTCCATCAATGATTTGATTTTTGCCTAAATTGTTCTACACATTTGTGGACCACATCCTAATAAAAATATTGATTGTCTATTTTCTTATTTTATCATTTTAATTGACAATCATATATGACAATAAACAATGCATAATTAGATTACATATATGCTCAATGTTGGCATAAAATCCAACGAGGTTGGCAATAAATCCAACAATCTCCCACTTGAGCAATATGTCATGACTTTTTAATTATGCATTGTGTTTCTTATGTGCGCACATTTCTTTACTGTCTTCCTTATATATTTCCAAACTAATTCGATCCATCAACTATACCAGTAAAGGACTAAAGCGGCATTCGTCGCATTTATTCGCAACTAAACCCTCAATAATCACATCACTAATATAGCTGAATGACATGAATCATGATGTGGATGTGTAGCATAGAAATTACATGCAATTGTGATCTTCACGTGCCTATTTCTAACTTGGTCTCCCACTTAAATCTTGAAACTGAATTTCATAAATTAACTGAATATTCAAACATAAACGAGAAACAGAATGTCAAAACTTCATAATATATATAACACTTGTTACATGTCACAAGTTACATATCCAAAATTACAATGAAAAATAGAACATTAAATTTCAAATAACAAACTCCCACTAAAACTGAATATTCTCGATAGAGATTACACCCATATGAGCAACATGCTTTTGAAACTTAACCGGTGTCAATCTCTTAGTAAGAGGATATTCTAACATAGAGTCTGTTCCTACATGTTCTATTTTCAATTCACCATTCTGTACTCTTTCCTTTATTTTAGCATTGTTTCATTAACTGAATAATAATTGGGGAATTTGTTGAGACTAGATTTGTCTCCTTTCGCTATTGAGATTTATTTTCTAGTTTACTGTTTTCTAAGTTTCTTGCAACATATTTATATCAATATTGGCAAGCAATATGATATCCACATATAAAACCAGAAATATAAACTCACTCCCACAGAACTTAAGGTATACAAAATCATTCAATAAATTTATCTCAAAACCAAATGAGATAATCTCACTATGATTTTACAATACCATTGTTGAGACACTTTCTTTAATTCATAGATGGATTTCTTAAATTTGCACACTACAGACTTTGTGTCTCTTGACACATAGGTTTCTAGTTGCACCATATATATTGTTTCATTAATGTCACCATTTAGAAACGTTGTCTTAATATACATCTGCTAAACCTCCAAACTAAAATGCGTAACCAATACCAATATAATCTTTAAATAGACTTTCAAAAAATAGAGTATTGATGATTCAAATAACATATCAATCAATATGCCTTCCTTTGGGCCGACAATATTGATTATATGTAAACATAATAATCATCACTATATTCTATGTGCACATAATTTTAACAATCATTAACCTTCCTTTGGGCTGATTAATGCTTGCATTCAATAAATAAAATCACATAGAAAATTTCTTAAATCTTTGACGACAAGATGAGCTTTATATTACTCCTCATTACTAATGAGTTTCGCATCTTTAGATAATGGGGGTAATTTCCTAATGTCATTGTCAATGAATGATTATATTTCTTTATTGGCACTTCTGAATTTTCTTGAGGATTTCCAGCATTGTCTGAAACAATCTGGCCTACAACAACATCTTCCAAAACTTCATGCAACCTTGAGTGGCCTGCACCAGTCTCTAGATTTTTATTTTATGTTGTTTCATCTTGTTGAGTTTGAGTTTCAATAATGATTTCGTCCATACAGGTGTTTTGAGTAAAACTCAGATCTATATCCACAAAACTCGCAACACCTAATGGAATATTTGCATATTCCTCTTCGAAATCAATTATTTTCTCACCCCCCACAAACTCAACATCCTCCAAAATTTTTTGCATTTCTTGTCTCAAATACATTATGTTCTGCATGACTATAAAATTTATAACCCCTTGAGAGCTTATTAATGCCTCTTCATGAACCTCTTCATTATCATAAGACACATGCAGTTAGACCTGTTTCACTTTTTCTTTTTCTTCTTTTGATCAGAAGTACTTGTATCCGTAATAGTGGGACAAGTTTCTCTAAATGCACGGTCCAGATCCATGACACTGAGAACTATTACTATGTTCTCATGTCAAAATTTGAAATTGGTTCTATTCAACATAAAACTGTTATTTAGGCCTTTAACAATGCTAACTGAAAAATCGCGAACTAAAAAATCACAAAGAACAACACGAATAAAAAATATGAATTTATAAATTACATTCAAATAAAGGCCCAACTTGCTCAAAATATATGAGATGATTTTCTCTTTTGTTACTATACACACGAATTTCACAACCAAGTAAGTTCCCAGGTAAGTCAGGGATCCCTAAGGATACACTTCGAATTCCAACTTGTCTAGACAGAACTTGCCTTGACATTGTTACGTTCATAGTGTTGCAACTTGTCTTAATAAATCACCAAATATTTTATGAGTCTTAATATCATCATAAAACCAAAGTATCGGTTTCCATTAAGCGGCTACCTTTGGGTAACGGGTCAATTTCTTATGATACTTTGGCGCAATAATAAAGTACTGATAACTTAGAACATACCGAACAACATGCCTTCCTTTGGGCTGACAATGTTGACATATGTGTAAAAATTTTGTTCATCACTATACTTTATTATTACTCACTTGCACAAATAATTTTTATAACCATTACATTCCTTTGGGCTGATAATGATTACATTCATTAATGGCACCTTAACTTCCTTCATAAAATGCATTTGAATTAACCTCATTAAAAGAGATACCTTTGGATACAATTAGGAATCAATTAATTCAAATCCAAATTACATATCCTTTTGCCTTTAAAAGAACAATAATTTATACCCTAATTATATAATCTAAATATGCAATCAAACTAATGCAAAAGAAAAAATTTAATTACTTTACAGTAATTTACAGTTTCTAAAATTTGGCTTTACCAAAATAGCAGCGGAATACTTTAAAAAATGTCTTAATAGAATAACTTTACTATGTTTTAATCAAAATAACATAAATTTTAACATAGTAACATACCACGATTAATTTGACCCGAATATAATTCCAAAACTTTGATAATAAAATATTGACCGTAATTCATTTTGGAAAAGTTTGATTTATTGACCATAAAATATATAACCGGCTTAATCAAATAAATTATAATAAGCCGAAACAATAAATTCAAAATATATTGCAAATATAAGTTGGATTTATTCAGATTTATAATAAGCCTAATCAGTAAATCAAAATATGCCGAATCACATCGATCCAAAATATCTAATAAATTTAATCAAGTTAAATTGTTTGTTCAGCACAGGTCAAATATATATATATATATATATATATATTTTGTTGGATTATTATAGTAATCCCCATAGTAGCAACAGAGAGGCCTATTTCAACACAGAGAATAGCGCAAAAAATACATAGTAAACAATTTCAAAGCAATTGAAAAATCAACAATCAATTGCTTATTCTCTAGATCAATCCTAAACAAATATTCCAAATTGGCATAGGAGTGGCTCTGATGCCACTTGTTAGACCCTTATTGTTACACATAAACAATTCAATTCTATATGCCACTATTGATCTACCTATGCCAAAATGACCATCATGCAAAATTCATCAATTCTTAGGGAGCAGACGCAATACCTGACTCCATTAGAGTATTTATGCACAGTTTCTCTCAAAAGCGGTTGATGAACTTGTAAAACAGCGACAAGAAAAACTTCGTGCCGGTGTAGAGGTTGAAGCGTTGGCAGTCTCCTTAGTGTTAGGATAAAGCCTTCCAAAGCTACAAGACTGCCCTTGTGAGATCGTGTTCACAATTTCTTAATGATCTCACATCTCTATTCTTTAATGGGGAGAAATAGAGAAGGCTACAGAATTGACTAGATGACGGCTAAAAAATTCTATAACTTTTCGTATATCCTTATACTTTGGGGACCAACCTATTTATAGAGATGTAGAGTCGGCATATTGTCAAACCCTAACCCTAACCCTAAACCAATTTTCTACCACATGCCAACTTAAAAAACGTGCATCAAAACACGTGCAACTGCATCAAAATCCGTGCAGAAGCTGAAAATTTGGTTTTCTTAATTGCAAATTTCAGAATCAGTCCATCAATGATTTGATTTTTGCCTAAATTGTTCTACACATTTGTGGACCGCATCTTAATGAATATATTGATTGTCTATTTCCTTATTGATCACTTTAATTGACAATTATATATGACAATAAACAATGCATAATTAGATTATATATATGCTCAATGTTGGCATAAAATCCAACGAGGTTGGCAATAAATCCAACATTGAGTTGACTGGAATTAGTATTGATTTAAGAATTTTGTATTTTGATACAACGGACTTCAATTAGTCTGTATATATATATTTCTGTCGTTTGGTGTTTTGTTAATGATTTTTTTATAAAATAATTCATTTCACTAGCTAACCCTTTTTTTTGTTGTTTCAGTAATAACTATTTTTCTTTCTTATTTTCTAATTATGAGTTTGATAATTGCATAATAAGAATATTATAATTAGAGCGGTTAATTGTTCTTAGTATTATGATTTTTTTTTTGAAAAAAGTATTATGAATTTTTAAATTTTCATTGCATGAATCCCTCAAATAACCTCAAAATTACGTATTCCCTTTTCTAAAATTCATAATATATTAACGGACGGATTAAAATTTAGAAAGCTAAATACCAATATTAAGAATTTTAGAAGGATCAGAAATACATAATATTTTTGAGGTTTTTAAAAAAATGATGCATCACGCTCTCCCCGCCGAATCTCGACGGTGCACCACTCTCTTCTCGCCGGATCTCGACGGTCCACCATGCTCCCCTCGTCGGATCTCGACCGCCATCACAACCATCGGCATGAGTAGCTGGTGGCGAGCAGTAGAGAAGAAAGACAGAGTGGATTTTGAGTTGTGTTGAATTTTTTTTTTTTTTTAAGAGAAGATTAAAAAGGGTAATTTTTGACCATGTGGGAGAACAAAAAAGAAAGGTTGTTAGAGAGACAGACAGATAATAGATTCAAGGAGGACAACATCTTTACTCAAAAAAATAAAAATAATATGAAACAACCTGAACTTAATTTAGATCTGATATACCGGACCTCGATCTTCTTAGTTTTGACTAGTCTATGTTAACCTGTATTATTGGAGATAAAATGTATTAATAAAAGCATGGGTGTAAAATATAGTCAAACCTGTATTATTGGAGATAAAATGTATTAGAGGATATATAGTCAAACAGTCAATCGTAAAATATATATGATATTTATGTGTGTGTGATGCCATGCATGACAACTTCAAAACAATTTAATACCATATTTATTTATATATATGCACCCCCATCCCTTTTGCATATATATACAATCATATATAATTAGGAGCATTAACCATTTGACCTACAGAAAATATGAATGGAAAAAAAAAAAAAAAAAAAAACAGGAAGATGAGATGAGTGATGATATTATTGAGAGCAATACTAGTAGTATTAATAATAGTATGGGGAGAAGCAGAAGCAGAAGATGGTCATTCCAGGAAGCTGCCTTGAGTTTCAGCAAAAGTTTGAGCAGAGGAGATGAGGAAGAGGAAGAGGAAGAGGAAGAGGAGCTGCAACTGCAATGGGCAGCCATAGAGAGGCTGCCTACGTATAACCGACTCAGAACCTCTCTCTTCTTCCAGCACCAACATGTTGTTGAAGAGGGAGAGAAGCAGGGGCGGGTGCCCGTGGATGTGGGTCGGCTGGGACCCGTGGAGAGGCGCCTTTTCATTGAGAGCATGATCAAGCACATCCAGAAGGACAACTTGAGTCTCCTCCAGAAGCAAAGGCGCCGGATTGACCGGTACCTATTTCTGGTTTTCAAAATTTTTTTTATTATGTATTTTTTTTGCCAAATTAATAGTTAGATCATAATTAATTAATCTGTCCATATGATGTCATATCCGTGTAACTAACACCTAGCTAAGTTAATCTAAGCTAAGCTAACTAGATTTTCAGCTAGGGATAGAATTTTTTATTAAACGGCACGGCACGGTGACAATTAATTCAGCTGCCATATATGTATAGAATTATAGTTGTTTTTTGCAGTACAACAGCAACTTGGATTGGTACAAGCTGTTTAGTACTAAAACCATTCTCAGCTTTTTCCTTCACTTCTATAAAAAGAAGTTGGCTTTATAGTTTATATTTAACATATAAAACTGTCACCATTAGACATATTAAATTAATTATATATTGTCCCACTGGAATTTTGAAGACCTCTCTATGCATAATAAATGTTATTTAGGCTTGTTGTTTCTTATAATCAAAATACAATGAGGCAGTCAAACTGAAACTAATTAATGGTCGTTGACAGAGTAAATGTGAAACAACCAACAATAGAGGTGAGGTACCAGAATCTCTGTGTGGAAGCTGAGTGCCAGGTTGTGCAAGGGAAGCCTTTGCCCACATTATGGAACTCTCTCATGAGCACAATCTCAGTATGTACACTAGGCGTATTTTCTAACAAAAATAATTGATTATTAACAGTCATTTCCAGAATCTACTGATCTTAATTAAAGTATCTTGGCCTATGTACCGATAGGTTCAGGTTCAAATCACCATACCAGTTTGATACACATGCATATGAGGAGTGCTGTCCTATTTTGGCACACAAATTATATATCCCGTTTGAATTCTGTGAGTGTATATATATAGGGTGTTGCAAGACTGCCTGGATTGAACCGTCGACAAGCAACAGTTTGCATTTTGAAAGATGTCAATGGAGTTATCAAGCCGGCCAGGCAAGTTAATTAATTCAGTCAATACCAATTTTCCCTATTTCAAAGGACTTGAATTTAATTATATAATTTTTGAGCAATTACTTAGTAATTGACAAAAAACTATATAGGCTCACCCTCTTGCTTGGACCTCCGGGATGTGGCAAATCGACTTTCTTGCGAGCCCTCTCTGGAATGCTAGACAAATCTCTTAAGGTTCCTACATCCTTGTAGCTTGCAAACTTTCAATTAACGTTCTTAATTTTTGCTAATAGCCCCGGCCACACCACCATTAATTTGTCGACATGCATGAATTTAAGTTTTAACTTTTAACCAAGGCTAAATCAATAGTGACTAGACTGTCCTGCTTTTGGCATCAAGTAGAAACCAAATGGCTTTATCTCCTGTTCAACATCTAAATAATATTTAAAAGGGGCCAAATTAAATTACATAGCATATTTTTTTTAGAATAAAACAGACTTTATTTGTGTAGGTAAACGGGATAATTAGCTATAATGGATACAAATTAGATGAGTTTGTACCAGAGAAAACATCAGCATATATTAGCCAACACGACCTCCATATTCCTGAAATGACGGTAAGAGAGATTTTGGACTTCTCTGCAAGGTTTCAAGGAGTTGGTAGCCGAGCAGGTAATTGCACAAATCCATCTCCTAACTCGTATATTATGATTTTATTTTTTTGACAATGAGAGCGAGTCTATCGTTTTCCTATGGAAACAAAAATTTACAGAGATTATGAAAGAAGTTTTAAGAAGGGAGAAAGAACAAGGAATTACTCCTGACCCTGATGTAGATGCTTACATGAAGGTAAACAAATAAATAAAAAAAATTCACTTGTCTTTTTGGTATTAGAACTAATTCAAAAGGAAATACTGAGAAAAAAAAAAGAATAAGCTTTAAAAGTATACTTTTTTTAATTTCCTAATAATCAATGGAGTGATGGAACTTTCTGATACAGGCCATATCTTTGGAGGGGTTAGAAAGAAGTTTACAGACAGACTATATCATGAAGGTAATAAGCTCATGTTAAAAGAAAAGTAGATAACAAAAAAACAAAATAGCTCTAACATAATATAAAATCCATATTATTTTTAAATATATTACTTATAAGCAGATAATGGGGCTAGACATATGTGCTGATACAATAGTTGGTGATGCCATGAGAAGAGGCATCTCCGGTGGCGAGAAGAAACGACTAACCACAGGTTATCAAAATGTTTCCCATTCTTCATTTTTATATCTTTGTTTCAGTTGTGTTTTAGGTGTTTGATTGGTTGGTGTCCTCACTATACCAGCATGTATGTTTATTAAATGGAAGTATACATATTATTATTTACCTATATATTTACCAGGAGAGATGATAATTGGACCTTCAAAAGCTCTATTTATGGATGAAATATCAACCGGATTAGACAGCTCCACAACGTTCCAAATAGTCTCGTGCCTTCAGCAGCTGGCCCACATAGCAGAGTCTACTGTTGTTGTTTCGCTTCTCCAACCAGCACCCGAAACTTACAATCTCTTTGATGATATCATATTGATGGCTGAGGGGAAAATCGTGTATCACGGACCCAGAGATGAAATTTTGACCTATTTCGAGGAATGTGGATTTAAATGCCCCGAAAGGAAAGGAGCTGCAGATTTCCTACAAGAGGTATTCATTTTACAAATTACAAATATTACAAACTAAAAAAAAATTCATGAATCCTGTCAAACACCATAGTTTCTTCCAATAATGGCAATCAGTCTTTTTACACATTGCTGCACACTTGGTTGTGTCAGAACATGATATTTTTCAAATAAAAAAAAAATGGTATGGATCAGGTGCTATCCAAGAAGGATCAAGAGCAGTACTGGAGCCGATCAAATGAGGCTTATAGCTATGTCACGGTGGATGAACTGATCGAAATATTCAGATTGCACAAGGTTGGACAGGATTTATCAGTCGATCTAGCAAAGCCGTATGACAAGTCAAAGTGCCACAAAAATGCTCTTTCCTTCAGCATCTACTCTCTGTCAAAATGGGAGTTGTTCAAGGCATGCATCGCCAGAGAGCTGCTTCTCATGCGCAGGAACTCCTTTGTTTATATATTCAAATCTACTCAGCTTGGTCTACTTGCACTGATCACTAGTACAGTATTTCTACGTACGCGCATGAGGGTGGATACACTTCATTCCAATTACTATTTGGGCTCTCTCTTCTTTGCCTTGCTCTTACAAATGGTGAACGGCTTTCCGGAGTTAGCGATGACTGTAACCCGACTCCCAATTTTCTACAAGCAAAGAGACCTCTTCTTCTACCCAGCCTGGGCTTATTCAATACCTGCTTCTCTCCTCAAAATACCAGTCTCTTTGTTAGAAGCGGTCGTCTGGACAACCATTACTTATTATCTTATTGGATTTACACCTGAAGCATCAAGGTAATTGCATTTTGCTATTACTTCTCTTCTTGTCTAGTTTACATACTTTTGTATGGTATAATTAAGCATGCATCAACCGCCTTACTATATTTATTTTACTATTGTAAAAAAGGGAAGAAAATAATAATACCTTTTCCATAAATTCATTATGGTTTTAATTTTCTTTGTACAAATAAAATAAATTCAGGTATTTCCGTCATTTGCTGTTACTATTCTTTGTACATGCAATGTCTATGTCTATGTTCCGATTCGCTGCTTCCTACTTCCAAACCGCGGTGGCTTCTACTCTGGGTGGCACTCTTCTTTTGGTGTTTTGCTTAATTTTTGGAGGATTTATTCTCCCACGTCGTAAGCAATTGCTTCTATTTCATTTCTTCTATGCACATGAACTTAGGAATCACCCTCTCAGAAGCCGTGCACTTTTCCTAGAAGACCTTAAACCCTCTTACCAGTTTGTTATAATTTACTAAGGATTTGGTAACTGTTGTTTTATGAATCGTTTTGCAGCTTCCATACCACAATGGCTCAAATGGGGATTTTGGGTTTCACCTTTGACATACGCTGAGATCGGTATAGCTGTAAACGAATTTCTTGCACCGAGGTGGCAAAAGGTAATATCATAACTAAACTAAAGTAAAATAAGTAAAAAAAAATCTAATTGCATAGCCGGTCCTTGACATTTATTTTCTGATCCTAATTTTTTTTTTTTTCTCTTTTGCTCATCAAACTAGATGCAATCATCAAATGTAACAATTG
Organism: Carex pumila; assembly: GCA_033356055.1. Classification (NCBI taxonomy): domain Eukaryota; kingdom Viridiplantae; phylum Streptophyta; class Magnoliopsida; order Poales; family Cyperaceae; genus Carex; species Carex pumila. Next base: position 64,699 of record JARJHM010000895.1, read on the forward strand.
GAACACAAATGCTGATAAGTCGCGGGTTGAACTATGTTGGATATTACTACTGGATAGGAGTTGGAGCACTTATTGGTTTCATCCTATTGTTCAACTTCGGGTTCACTCTTGCCTTGACGTTCAAAAGACGTAAGATCCTTTTGTTAGTTCAAGAGAAACTATTAACCAATCCTTACTTATACCTAGCTACGTACGGCTGCATAACTATTGTTTAGTAACATGCAGTTTGCAAAGTGGATTGTACCACTACCAACCCCAAAATTAGCGTTGAAATTCATATATAGTTGGATTAAATTATTTGCAAATCGATCATCCATCCCAGCTTATGGAGCTTCAAGGGGGATTATATCTCGGGAAAAGCTTCATCAACTTCAAGGCCATAAGACTCTGGATTCATCAACAACAAGCTCTCAAGAACCCAAGAAGGCCGGTATGTGATTATGTTATCTAGTACTACTAGGAATAACAATATTTGTTTTTGCTAACTTTATCCTTTTAAAATTACAACTAACGAAAAATATTAATTGTTCTTCGCAGGGAAGATGGTGTTGCCTTTTACACCCCTCACTGTTTCATTTCAGGATTTAAATTACTATGTTGATGTTCCTCCAGTAAGTTTGATATACAACAATTCATGTATTGTTTGCTTTTTATACAAAGATGTATACATTAGATTTGCAGAGGTAAGGCACTAAAAGCTACAAAGTCATGGCCAATTCAAATTATGATGTAGGAAATGAAAGAACAAGGGTATGCAGGGAAACGACTCCAACTGTTACACAACATAACAGGGGCGTTTCAACCAGGTGTTCTTTCAGCATTAATGGGGGTTACTGGAGCAGGAAAAACAACCTTATTGGATGTGCTATCAGGAAGAAAAACAGGAGGTTATATCGAAGGAGAGATACGAATTGGTGGATATCCTAAGGTGCAGGAAACCTTTGCAAGAATATCAGGTTATTGCGAACAGACAGATATTCATTCTCCACAAATCACTGTGGAGGAATCGGTTGCTTATTCAGCTTGGTTGCGTCTACCAGCAGAAATCAGTGCTCAAACTAGACATGTGAGTTCGTTTTGCTTATTTTTATCGCATCTATATAATCATATATACCTTCTGATTGTATGTAATAGGAAAAGAAAATGAAGTGATTACTGTTTGGTGTTAATTTATCTAGGACTTTGTAAATGAAGTGATTGAAACAATAGAGCTTGATCCCATAAGAGATGCGTTAGTCGGCTTACCAGGGTTGAACGGTCTGTCAACCGAACAAAGGAAAAGGTTAACTATAGCAGTGGAGTTGGTATCTAATCCATCAGTAATATTCATGGATGAACCCACATCTGGTCTAGATGCCCGTGCTGCTGCAATCGTCATGCGTGCTGTTAAAAATGTTGCTCAAACCGGTCGAACTGTTGTCTGTACCATTCACCAGCCAAGCATTGACATATTTGAAGCCTTTGACAAGGTACGTACTACTTTTCTTTGATTCAAAACCAAAGCACCGTCTTCCTTCTAGCAGGCTCAACTATTTACTCTATCCATTTCCTCAAACTCTCAGCTAATTTTGATGAAAAGGGGTGGAGAATTGATCTATTCAGGGCATCTGGGTCGACATTCGTGTAAAGTTATTGAATATTTTGAGGCAAGTTTTCTGATACCTAGTAGAACTTATGAAATAGAACCCAATAACTTAATTATTATAAGTGTTTGATCTTACAAAAAGGTTTTCAGGGTATTTCTGGAGTACCAAAAATCAGAGATAACTATAATCCGGCAACATGGATGCTAGAAGTTAGCTCTACATCTGTTGAGGCACACATGGGAATAAATTTTGCACATATTTACAAGGAATCGGATCTATACAAGTGACTTCTTATTACCTTAATTTCGAACAAATTAAGTGTTGGTAAAATTTAATTTTATGTAGTTTTATAATTTTGAATTGTATTAATATTGAAGGGAGAACGAGATTATGGTGAAAGAACTAAGCATGCCTCCACCAGGGTCGAGTGATCTCAGATTCAAGACGCGTTACGCGCAAAAGTTCTGGGTGCAGTTCAAGGCTTGCCTGTGGAAGCAATCCCTGTCCTATTGGAGAAGCCCTCACTACAACATGGCTCGCATATTGTTCATGTTCTTATCATCTGTCATGCTTGGCCTATTGTTTTGGAAACATGGAGGCAAAATGTAAGTTAATTATTTCATTTACATATCCCGCAACTTGAAAAAAATAACAAAACTCATATTTTTATTGACATAGTTAGTTTACCAAATATTTCTTTGTTGTCATTTTTTTTTTCTAGAAATAACGAACAAGATTTGTTCAATATACTGGGCTGCATGTACTGTGCAACAATGTTAAACGGAATCACTAATTGTTCATCAACGATACCCTTCGTTGCTGTCGAACGCACAGTTGTCTATAGAGAGAACTTTGCAGGAATGTACTCTCCTTGGGCTTACTCCTTTGCTCAGGTTAGGTACCTGATCTTCATTTAATTTTATCAGCAAATTAAATACTACTAACTTTCTTTGTTTACCCAATTAGCACAATACATTTGAAGCTAGTTAAATACATATATTTGATTTGTCATTAATTGCAGGTTGCAATAGAGATACCATACGTGTTGTTCCAGGTAGTAATGTTGATGATCATAGCATACCCGGCCATTGGTTTTGAATGGAATGCCAGGAAATTCATGTGGTTTTTCTACACCATGTTCTGCATGCTTCTGTACATGATTTACCTAGGCATGATGCTCACTGTCATTACTCCCACTGTTCAGCTTGCCACCATTCTTACATCTGTTTTCTACCAACTCCTCATTCTTTTCTCTGGCTTCATTGTTCCTCAACCTGTATGAAACCAATCCTTTCAATTCAATTCACCGACAATAATTATAGATATATAATGAGTTACTTGAAATTACATAAATGTTTTGAATGCAGCAAATTCCGGGATGGTGGATTTGGATGTACTACATATGCCCATTGGCATGGACGCTAAAAGCCCTCCTCACCTCGCAGTACGGAGATGTCTCCAAAGTAATCGTCGTCTTTGGAGAGGAGAAATCCATTTTGCAATTTCTAGAAGATTATTTCGGGTTCTACCATGACCATTTACCGCTTGTCGCTGTACTTCTCGTGATCTATCCTATAGTTTTTGCTACTCTTTTTGGTTATTTCATAGGGAGAATCAATTTCCAAAAAAGATAACCCAGTTTCAATTGCAAACATTGTTTTTGTGTAAAGGTTAAAGAATAAGTGTTAAACATTGTTATTGTGTAAAGGTTAAAGAATAATTGCAAACATTGCTTCAAGGAAAGAAGAAAGTAAAGGGAAGAATAATATCTGTTGCATTTACAAAATCCGATTTACATATCAAACCTGTAAATCCCTATGTTTTTTTGTTGCCAAGTTCTTTTCAAGATTTTTGGTTATTTCCATGGATAGAAATTTCATTTATTGACGAGGCTCATAAATAAACTTTAGATGAGGTTCTTTTAACTCGGGAACATGTTGATATTGCCAGTAGATCACGTAAGAAAAATAAATAAAGAATGAGGAGTTAATGGCATTGAGTAGCTAGTTCAAATAAGCAAACAACAAAAAATCTAAAATGAAAACAAACTTAATTAAGACTTAATTATATGCAACTCAACTGGGCACAGCGGCAAAATGACTTAGATCAGATTGCTCCAAATCAAAGATCTTATCATTCATCCCTTCTTTCCTATAAGCCTCTATTAAAATCGTATAAGTCTCCTTATCAGGAGCACAACCCCTCTCTTTCATACGGTTAAAGACCCTTTCCATCTCCAACAAATCACCAGCCTTTGCACACGCTGACATAACCGCATTGTGAAATGCCGTATTTGCACGTACTTCATTTTTCTCAGCAAATTGAATGGTGCTAACAACCTTGGGAAACAAACCCGCATTGCTATACCCATTAATCAAGCAACAAAAGGTCTTGGTATCAGGTTTCATCCCCTCACCTCGCATCTGATTGAAGGAATACTCCATGTTCTTTGCATCCCCAACATCTGCAAATGCCTCTATTATATTGTTATACGTAGAGCTAGTCCATGGCACATTTAGCTTTCGCATATACTCCATCACAGCTGACATTTTATCATAGAGTTTCTTTTTCCCGTAAGCACCAATTAATATGTTAAAGGTGCGTGTCTCTGGCTCAATACCGTAATTTCTGAACTTCTCGTACCACTTCTCCATACTATCGAGTTGACCCATGTTGCCAAATAGACTCAGTATTATGTTCATAGTCCACACATCCGGTTTGCAATTGGGATTTTCAAGCATACCTGCCAGAATCCTCTCCATCTCATCAAACTTACCGGCTTTACCGTAGCCACTGAGTACTGTGTTCTGAGTAACAGTGTTTGGGGTGACAGAACGCTCAGCCATCTCTTGATAAATGGTATCAACCAAGTCAAAACGGGGAGCGTCGACACATGCTTTGAGGAGGGTGCTGTAGGTATAGACGTCGGGTTGGCAGAGAGGCAAGGTTTTCATAGTCTGAAGCACTTGAAACGCCTCATCGATGAGGTTGTTTCTGCAGTAGCCAGCGAGCAGTGCGGTATACAGGGCGGGAGTAGGTTGCAAGCCTTCCTGAAGCATTTCGTCGAACAGTTGGTGTGCCCAATCGGGATGGCCAGATTTGCCAAGCAATAGGAAGAGTTTCATGTAAGTGCCTTCCCTTGGCTCATAGAAGGGCTGTTCTCGGAGTAGGCGAAAGACATGGAGAGCTCGGGGGCAGTCCTTGAGGCGGATGGAATCAGAGAGGGCCTCAGTGACAGTGCAAACCCAGGCCTTGGCATTCTCCCGCTGCTCCAGTTTCTTCTTGATGTTTTTTATGGGAGTTCTAACATTAATGGTACTGGTACTGCTATTCCTGCTGCTATTCCTATTAATATTCCCATGGGACCCAATTTCTGAGAGGGACAGAGCAGGGAACTCACCGGCCTTCCAGTGGCGCCTTCTCTCCTTGTCCTCCTGCTGCTTCTCCTTGTTGTCTTTGGGTTTGGGAGTAGTGATGATGGGGAAATTAGTTTTAGTTGGAGACCGTGGTGGTGGTGATTTCCCATAATTTCCAGGTCCAGATTTGTTGGGAAATCGTCGGGGTTGAGATTTGGAACGGGATTGGGAATTATGGGAATTATGCGAATAGGAATGGGATTGGGATTGGGATTGGGGAAAGGAGCAGGAGACAAGACAGACGCCTCTACGACACGAAGATGGAGACGGAGAAGGAGAAGGAGAAGGAAAACCCCATGGTCGGAATTGGGATTGGGAAGGTAAAGTTGAAGGCGAAGGGGAAGGTGAAGGGGAAGAGAAGGGAGCGAGAGACAATGCACACGCCATCTCTGAGTCTCAGTCTCTCAAGAGAAGAGGAGAAGAGAAGAAGGAAAGGGCGAGTGAAAGCGAGACCTGAATGCCTGAATCCCTTCCCTATGGATAATTACAAACAAGGACCCAAATCTTTACTTATCACCTCAAACTTTCCAAATTCGCATCTTGCACCGTTTCCTCCAAACAAATTTGGTGCACAGAAACAAGAAACAAGGATCAACTTATTCTTTTCCTTCCTCTTACTTTTTTTTTTTTTTTTTTAAATTTTATTACAATAACCGAATAGTACTAAAATATATATATAAAAGCAAATTCATGTTTGGCAAATAACATTTTAACCTATACAAATATCATTCAGAATAATATTCCGATGCCAAAGAATTGGGATGTATAGTACATAAATAGATCTTTATACAATCAATATTGTAACAACTCTAATTACGATGCCACCAAATTATTGTTCATGCCTCAGATCTCATGTTACCCATACCTACACCACACATTCCAATGCCACCAAAAAAACACAACAAATTAATTACCCAACAAAAATATGCACACTAATTCGTCAAGCTCTTTAATTACACCATACACCATATCTATTACTAATTCCCCAACCCTAAATACCTTGAAACATATTATATATATTTATATATATATCACAGTCCAACAATGATACAAAAAAAAAAATACAAAAAATCCCCACAAGAACCAAAAAAATCCAGATATCAGGATTCTCCTGATCACTCCTTTTCCTGCTTTTTTTTTTTTTTTTCAAAACCTAATATATATTCGAGCATCTAACTGTTTACGAACAAATTAAACAAGTCACAAATGAGTTGATTGAGTTATCATATCTCATGTATCATCGCCGACTGTTCCGACTGTTCCTAGTGCGGATAGGCTTCGGATCAGGATTATCACTTGTATCGGTGTCAGAGTTCTCTCTCTGCGCCTCAGGTCCTGCCGTCTCAGCTCGATGCCGCCTATGCCTTCGGTCCTACAAGTCCCCCCAAACAAAAATAAAATAAAAATAATAAGTAAATATGACAAATTAAGTCAGGTTAGAGACCATTTAAACTTAATGAAGCTTAAACATCACTGGGCCACACTTTGTTAGGGTAGCTCCATCTAATCTAGCAAGCATTCAAAACAAAATAATATATATATATATAACACAAAAATGGGAACCTCATGTAGGTTGGGCCCATCAGGCTCTAACATGCGTACAACCTGGCCCATGCGGGGCCGCTTGTTAGAATCTGGGTCAACGCATCTCAGAGCGGCAAGCAGGGCCTTTTTTAGCTCCCTTGTACTGGGCCTCGCCTCAATGGTGGGGTCCACCACTTCTTCTGATCGCCGGTTTGCCACCATCATCTTCAGCCAGTCTACAAGGTTTACCTACAGGTTGCCATTCCTCGGTTAATGCATTCCTTTTACATATACTTGGCAGGGTCAAAATGGTAAAATCCTCAAGAAAAGTATCTTGAGGCAAAGGTACAATGTATATGATGAGCTTTTGGTCTATGATGATAAAAAATGAAAAAATGATTTTTCACTTGTGGTGCTTTGGGAAGGGCCAAAATTGGTACCTCATTTGGAGATCGACCATAGTCAACTGGGTCCCGCCCTGTAATTGCCTCAAGGAAAACAACTCCAAAACTGTATACATCACTCTTTTCATTTAACAGTCCTGTGTTTGCATACTCCGGTGCTACGTAACTGTGCAAGTAAATCAATTCAACAGATAATTAAGTAATTTAATTTGTTAAAGGTTAATATAAGCTGACAGTCAAAAATTGTTGATAAAATAAACACCACCAAGATAATCTATATTTAACATCCTGAACTCCTATCCAAAATTTAAAATTGTGTACGTAGATGCTTGGTGACATCATAGATCAGGATCAACAGTTCGAATTTGTAGTTTGAAACCGACTTGACAATTTTTGAGGTCTAACATACATACATTAGATGAGTTTAAGCTGAGTTTAGCTTTTGGATTTTTTTTTTTTCACAGCAGCGAACATGAGAAATGTCAATTGAGGCAAAACCTAGTAAAATAATGTGAATTTGAAAAAAGAGAACATAAAAGAACTCATTGAACTAGATAATGAAGAAAATAATTACCCAAAAGTACCCATAACTCTTGTATTAACATGGCTTTTGCCAGCACCTAGAAGCTTGGCTAGGCCAAAGTCTGACACCTTCGCATCAAAATCATCATCGATTAGTATATTGCTCGACTTTATGTCACGATGCACCACTTTCGGCTCAATTGCCTCGTGCAAATATGCAAGTCTGTCCCACATGATTGAAAAATATGAAATGTAAAAAAACATATATCACTAAATAATATACTACAATTAAGCAAAAAGAAACACATTAAAACCTGCTGATAAGTAGTAAAAACTTGAACGGTAAGAAAAATAATGAATGAAATAGAATTGCAATTTGCCAACAATGCCTTGTATTTTATGGTATTTGGGTACGGGGAAAATGACAACACGTGTTCTGATTCCCTAGTTCTAACTAATACCCTACATTGTTTTATAAATTTGCAAATGAAAACCAGCTGGAACCATAAGTATATTGATTATTTTCACCAAATCTGCATGATAGAAATCTTTTTCCGCAAACAGCTTACCACAGGTTAACTAACTTCAATCAAGTTGCACTGAGGTATAACCGTGTAGATGGGTTTCTAGTGTTCTTAAGTTTAAAGATTTCATTTTGGGCTATTATAAAAATAGTTTTTCAAACTTTTTTTTACAGAAAGTTGCTATTTATAATCTACTAAAAAGCAATGTCCAGTGTTAATGGTGGATGAAAAAAATTGGTATTATTTGCAAAAAAAATAAAATATTTGGTGTAATTTGGGAAAAAAGAAAAAAAGGAAAAAAATGTCATAAACTTACGCTTTTGCAGTGCCTAGAAGAATACTGATTCGGGCCTCCCAAGTGAGAGAACCCCTGTGTTGCATTGCACCATGAAGCCATTGTTCTAGGTTCCCATTGTTCACATACTCGTACACTAGCATCCTGATTTAATTTATAAAACAAAATATCAGATGAATTTGCATGCAGCTTCCACCTTAATTAAAAATTAACAAAAGACTCCTCCTTGTTCACCAGTTTTAACTTGAGAAGAATGTTTGATCTGATGAATTACAGTCTACCCTCAATGCCAAGGAAAGCATAAGACAAAATTTCGCAATCATGTAGAAACCAGCATTTACCAGTATTCTACTTATTATGTTTTCTGTAAATGTTCCCCTGGCTCAGTTGAGTGATTGAGCAGCAAAAAGGGACCAAAAAAATTTAATAAAAAAAATGGTTCACCTTTGAGTACCCTCAACACAGTACCCAAGGAGTCGCACTAAATTTTTGTGACGCACATGACCTATTGCTTCCACCTCTACTCTAAATTCTTTCTCAGCTTGCCCCCTACAAATTAACAATATTAGACAACATAATCAAGGAAATTTTATTTATGCCAAACAAATCCTAAAAAATATTATATATAAAACCTAATATTGAAAAATAACATACATACTCTACAAATATAAATATATTGTGCATTTGTACGCTATTGTCTAGATATAATTTTTTTTCTTTTTTCTAATTTAGGGAGCATTAATGAAATAATTCTGAAGTTTTGTCGAAGTTAAAACTACAACTAAGACTTACAAATTGTTAAGCAGCTTTTTGACAGCAACAGGCTCACCATTGACTAATTGACCTCTATAAACAATTCCATAACCACCTTCTCCTATTATATTCTCCTTGGTGAAGCGATTTGTTGCCAATTCCAAGTCTCTTAAAGTGAACCAGTGGCCCCAACCTAGGTAAGAGAACTCCGGCAAACCCGCCAAAGGAGGAGTGATGTCATGTACAGCAGAATCCGCCATCATGTAGCGGTACGAGTCTGATCGACCAGTACCAAGCTCGATTTTTGCAGTTTCAGATTCATTAATATGTTCATTGATATCATCAATTGAGGGCTCGAAGAGGTAGTTGGAGGTTACCTCCTTGATCTCCTTAGAGATGGTGGGTATCTGGGTGAGGGGAAGAGTGGAGACCCACCGGTGCTTGGAAGCGGAGCGGTGGCGTTGGTGCCGGTGCCGCAGGGAGATGCAGGCTGCCAGCACCAACAGCACTGTGAAGATAGAGATGCCAACAGCGATGCCGATAACAGTCCACAGCTGAAGCCCCAACACAATTGTCTTTCGGTTAAGGTGCTCTTCCAGTGTCGGGCTCGAGCTGCTGGATGACATTGCTAATTAATTAACCCCAGATCAATTCTCCTCGGCTCCACTCCAGTTATATATATGTATATATATATATATATTGCTTATATCCTACACAAAGTTGAAGTAGGTAGATTTGTTTCATTTGTCATCAGATCAACCAAAATTGGAACACATTTCAAACCCTTGGCTACATTTGTATTTGTAGAAAAGAATTTTGAATTGAAGATCAAAATAAAAAGAAAAGAATTGAGCATCAAAATAAAAAATATATACCTGGAGAAAACAGATCTCAGGAAGGGAGGGAGATGAGAGAGGAGATTTGAGTTGGTATTTGGGAAAATGAGGGGTTGAGTTAGAGTTAAGAATAAGACAGAGGATGAAGAAAGAGAGGAGAAAGGGAGGTGTCAATGGTAGGTGTCTCGGTTCTGTCCTACTTATCTCATCTCCCTGTATCAGCACTCAACAGAGAAAGAGAGAGAGAAAGAGAAAGAGAAAGAGATGCTTCTCTTCTCTAATCTCTAGCTAGTGCTCTCCTCTCTTCTGTCTTCTCCTCTCACAGTAGAGTAAAAGCGAAGCACAAAGAAAGAGAGAGAGAGAGAGAGAGAGAGAGAGAGGGGGTGTGTGTCAATGTGTCAATGTGTCATGTGTGCGTGTGGTGTGTTGGGTGTGTCGCTTGGTTGGCTGGCTGTTGCAAAGAGTCTTTCAAGCTGGAATTTTCTTTTTTAAATACAACCAAAATATATATTAGCTTTCAACCTCCGCATGCATAAATATATCTTCTGTTGGAGACATCATCTTTACATTTTTTTCCAAACCTTTTTATCCACCTTGTTAAAAAGATAGCTATTTTAGTAACATTACGCACATATTTTACAAAATCAATTTGTTCTTCGTAATGAATTTGCATTTTGGAATTATTTTATAAATATTGCTTAAGTTTACTTAATAAGTTGCTATATGTTTTGTTGTCAATTAACGGTAACTAATTTAATTAACAGCCAATCAAATTAATTGGATTAATTGTTTCTAATAAAATATATATATATCAATTCTTATATTATGCATGTAGATGTCCTGATCTGCTAACAGATGTGATTGAAAGATGAAATTCCAAATTTAATATCAGTCCTCCAATCAAATAATTTGTCTTCTTTTGATTAAATATATATTTTTTACCTGTAAAAATCTAAATTTAGTTAGAAGCATACTCGTCATAGATACTGTCACACTATCTGTTACAATTAAAATTGAATATGGAAGAGAAAATTAATTTATTAATTTCCTTATTTATCCTCTCCAGTTATCTCCCATTCCTTATTTCCTTATTTAGAAAATCAGGATGGATGATTAATTTATTTTTTAGAATTATCAAATGCTGACATCTTTTAAAAATGTTTTATCAGCATTTGATATCTTATCAAATTATTTGATATCTCCAAATTTAATTTATTATGTAATTTAAGCTATAGTGAATCTTCTTACAATTTTACTTCTTCAATTTTTATAAGATGAAATATTATTTTTTGAGTAGAACTAGGGTGTTCTTAAGTTCACCAAGCCGTTTGATGAACTCAAGTTTAAAACCCATCAAATCAGCTTCAAATGATGAATCCGAACCTTTGAAATCTACCCACCTTACAAGTGATGCGTCTACATGTGAAAATTTTAAACATTTAAATTAATTTAGTATAAAGTCAAGCGGTCAAAAAACATGTAAAAAATGAATGCATTAAAATTAATTTATTAACCTTCTAATTTTGACCGATTAACTTTATACGAAATTAATTCGAATGTTTAAAATTTTCACATGTAGATGCATTACTCGTAAGGTAGGCGGATTTCAACGGTTTGAATTCGTTATTTGAAACTGATTTGACGGGTTTTAGACTTGAGTTCACCAAGGGGCTTGATGAACTTTAGAACACCCTAGTTCAGGTAGACGGAGCAACTAATTTATTAATACGAATTTACTTTAACTAAATATTTTTTGTCATTTTGGCTTTTGCCTATGAGATGTATATATTTGTACAAGTTATTTGTCCTTTTTTTTTAAGTATCAAATCTTTTTACTTGCATCAAAGTTTGAAATTCAAATTGTAAATCAAACTCTTGATCTTCTTCATTTTATAATATATTTCCGTTGCAACGCACGGACACAATATTAGTATACATACAATACACCTAAAATAGTTAATACAGTAAGTAATATATTCATCAGATTACAGATAATTTAAATTAGTAAATTATTACAACAATTAACATATATGCTGGGCCAACGCGGTTAGGGGTGCAAATGAATCAGATTTTATCTGTCTGTATCAATATCCGAAAATCAGCTACAGATATACAATATTTTAATATATATGTGTGGATATATATATATATATATATAGTATTAAATTTTAATTATTTTTATCCAAATTATATAGTTTAATATATATTATGAAAATATGTTATTTATTATTATAATAAGATAAATATTATGAACAAGGTATTTTTTTTTAAAATATATTTTCTAATAAATAATAGTATTAAAAGATGGATATGCAATTCGTATCCAAAAAAATAAAAGTTAATATAGATATGGTTATACTACTTTCTCATATGTATCCGATCTGTCTACACCTCCAAAGACGATACATATTTAGTATATGAGTAGGGTTAAAATATTTTGTTGTCTTTGTGTCTCAATTATGTCTCATATTTTATATTTTATTTTCAAAATCAAAATAGTAGTGTGTGAAGGCAAAATTTTACTGTTTTAACCCTGTTACTAGTGGCCAAAATCGGGCCAAGTCGGGATACACGATGAAGCAAATAAGACCTGAACAAGTAAATCGTACAACCTTTCAAGATGATTTAAAAGGCCCCACCTTTTAATTTGCATGAAAGAAACAAGATCAATTAAAATTAAATATTGACGTTCCAAGCAAGCTAGATTAGTAATTCAATAATGGATTGGGGACTTCTAGAGAACATTTAATATTCACATTAAATCTCACATGGAACAAAATTAAACAAGGTCACATTTTATTTTATTTTATTTTATTTTATTTGTACACTCTACAATTACAACAAGAGAACTCCATATATTCTCATACAATCCAACAAAGGAATGACACGTATTTATTCATAGCACCCTCAAAATGGAAAAAAAAATAAAAATAAAAATAAAAATACCAACTCCCTCCTAATTAATTATAAAAACAAAGCCTAAAAATTAGTCCCTCAAAATAAAAAAAAAGGAGTACCATTGTTTCCCCACTCTAAGCCTTTTTTAGAACATTGATAAATACTAAATTAAAGGGAACAAAACTATGAAGTCTTTGATCCCTTCAGATAAAAAAGAAACAATTAAACAAAAATAAAGGGTTACATGGAAGGGGGAGAAACAAAACTAAACTAAAAAAAACGTCAAACTCCTCCATTAGGAACCCTAAAAAAAAATTAAGAAAAGAAGAAATAACTTGGGTAATTTAATCATGTTCTGTGGAGAGATTGAACTATATATCAACCCAATCATGCAAAAAGTTTGAAGGGAAAGAAGAACAAAAGAGGGATGCATGTGTTGATATTCAAATCTCTCTGGAGAACATAATTGAATTACTCAATCATGTAAAAAATGGTTAGAGAGAGAAGAACAGAAGAAGAATTAATTGTCACAAACAAGAAGCAAAAAGTAGTGAAAATGGTACTCTTTTGAGTTGGAGGGAACTATAGAAAAATAGAATACTAAAACAGTTTCCATGGACTTGGTCAGATCAATTATATTGCTTGAAAGCCTGGTTCAGCTTCTTCACAACATCTTGCACACTCATTGAAAACTCCTCCTCAACCTACATTAAATACATCAACAATTAATTAATTAATTAATCTCCTGCTAATTGACATTACATATCAACTTACTACAGTCTACAGCTGATCATAAACAACAAAAGCTCTGCATATCCGCCCGTACAATGATGTAAGACTTTGTTAATAATATTTGTTTTTTGTCTGGTATAGAGTTGTTCATGTATTTTGTTCGCCTCGGTAGCAAATATATTTTTCAAAAAAGCAATAATATGTGATTACCTATCAATAAAGACAAACTAGTCCTTAATTTGTACCTGAGCCGTAGTTGTGATATCAAGAGACGAGCCGGCAAATGGTATCACATTTGTGCTGGTAACACTAAGACCAAGCGCCTCTATCTCAGTCAAGACCTTCACCAAAGCTCCTTTACAGTTTTTACAGTGGATCTTAATCAGAACCGTTCGTTCTGTCATCTTTGCCTCGATTTCTGGCAAAGCATCCCATATGATCCCCTGGTTGTGGAAATTCTCTGTGCAAGACGAGTTGTTGTCTGCATTGTCATCTCTGTTGTCTGACGAAAGGTGAGATTTCTTTACTATGACGGCTGATTCAACAGTACTTTGCTTTGCGGATTGCGCCTCTAGATCTCGCACTTTGCCTTGCAGATGTGTTAGGTATTTGATTGCATCTCCTAGTACCGTTGCCTTATCCATCTACACAAAAGGATTCATTTAATCAGATGTTTGAAATCATTGGTTGAGATGCAAGTGAAAGATAAGAGTATAAGAAAAGAAACCTTTTTGAGGCCAGGAACAATCTTAGACAAGGCAATGAACCTCTGGCACAATCTTTCCCTCCTCTTTCTCTCTGCCACTACATGCTCCTTGTTACTACTCCCAGTGTGGTTACCAGTACCCTTTCTCGTTCCTTCTCCTCCCGGTCCCACCATTGCAATTGCATCATATCCCCTCTTGTTGTTATTACCAGGCAATGGCAATGGCAATGCCATTTCCACCTCCTCTTTGTCTTTGGGCTGGTTCACACCTACAGCAACACCCCCATAAAACCCTGCACTACCCTTTGTTGTGAAGCCGGGTGGCCCTATCCCAGCCCCAAAAGATAAGATTGTCGGCAAAGAACTTTTCTCAGTGACACCAGACTTAGACTCCCAGCTGGTTGTCTTGGCCATCTTTTTAGGCCTCTCAGCTACATTTTCAATCTTGATATTGCTCTTGCAAGAGCTTGATTTATGCAATTCTTGGTTTTGGTTTTGGCCGAAAGCAACTGCTATTTCTTCCTGTGTGAATAGGTTGAAACAATCGCCTTCCCATTGAGGAAACAAACTGGGTTCTTCTATTTGCTGCACATATATATTTAATTAAGGAGAGAAATATATAGACAAGAATGAGATTAGAGATGTTGCCATATTATTGATTAGTTCTTACCAAACCAGAGAACAAGTGTGCAGCCATGAGAGAAAATCCCTTTTGTGATGTGAGGAGAAATTTGGCTTGGCTGGAAATATGAGAAAAGTTGAGAATTGAATAATTAATTGATATAAAGAGTGGAGGCAATAATTAAGTTTTTTTTTTTTTTATTTTATTTGAATAATTAAGTTGATTACAAGTGTGTGAGGTAAGAAAAGAAAATAGTAAATTGCAGAATGGGCCCAATGGCATATTTCAGACCCTTTCTCCCATCCGGTTGGTTTTCCCTTTCACAAAACACCATGAAAATAAGAAAATAACGAGATCAGATCTACACCTACTCAGGAGAATTTTGTGATTTTCGTTGGAAAATGAAGCTAGCCTAGGTACTGGCAAAAGATTAAGGAGAATTCCATCATTGGTAGACCCAATTAATTAATTAATGAAGACATGGTTTTCAGTTATGATGAATCAATGCAAATATGCAATGCAATGCAATGCAGTTCTAATTAAGCCATGCATGCATGCATGCTTTTCATTTATCAATATTCAATAGTAGATTGCAAATTGTAACATTAACTTTTGAAAAGATAGGAGAGAGAGAGAGAGAGAGAGAGAGAGAGAGAGAGAGAGAGGAAGAACCTTAATTGGTGGTGTATTGGAAGAGATGGGATGCGAGAAACAGATTTTTGACTTTTCCTTTCCTTTGCACAAAAAAAGCACTAAAGCAGGAGAGGTACGACTAGCATCTCTCGCTGTGTTTCTGTGAGAGAGAGAGAGAGAGAGAGAGAGAGAGATGACTAGGGGAGAGGTTATTTGGTGTGAACTTTGACTCGGCCGCGTTATTTGGAGGCGCGATCTCTCGTCTGAGTCGTTTCTCATCTCTCATCTCTCATCTCTCAAAGCCCTAATGGATGTCCCCTCTCTCCAATACCTGATAAGGGAATCTTTTACAATTACTAAATCTGGACCGTTATTTTTTAACTTGGCACGAATCTCAAAGCCCAAAAACACAGCCCCCTATTGCCTATTGGTCCCAACTCCCAAACGGTTTCAAACCGTAAAGTAAAGTGAGGTGATCCTCTGCAATGCAATGCAATGCAATACCTGAGACCGTAAAGTAAACTAATTAATTACTTTATTTTATTGGATTGAATATTATTCATTTGGATGTTCATTTCAATGTTGTTGGCCTTGGCAGAATGGCAGCATTGGCAGGTGAGGTGATACCAGTCATTAGTCATACCACCACCAATAAATATATACATAGAGGGATCCGCAAACTCAACACAATTCAAATGGACGGTTCAGATTTAATTTCAGCCGGGTGATTGGAGTAGCAGCAGGGTAGGGACAGCATTTTTTGTGCTTTGAGATGCGTGCCATGGTGTAATGGTGTTATGGTGGTGTTATGGTGGTGTTATGGTGTATGCCCACCACTGGCACTATTATATACAGACAGAGACAGAGACAGAGACAGAGACAGAGTATATATAGTTGCTTTGCTGTAGCTAGCTAGACTTTTAAGGCACATGCCAATAGACATTAATTAATTGCAACTTAACTCTCATTAATTATTTATATATAATTAAGATCCGTACCTTCATTAATCTCGTTCAATGCATGTGTTCATTCACAGAATTAAGACAGCCTTTTTACTTTAATTCATTTTCCTTTTTAATTTACAACTGTACGTAATGATCCATCCAATTAATTAATTAGTTCCCAACCATCTAACTCTAAATAATACTATCAGTACTTTCATTTTCGACATTAATTAATTAATTACAAGCCATGGAGGATCAAGACAACTACGTACATAATGTAGTAATAGAGATAATCCAATTGATTTGGATTTGCTGTGATCAAATAAATTTGCTTGTTAACATTATATATATGTGCTAATGTGCTGTATGTCACTGACATGCAAAGTTACAGCGACAGATAAGGTCATAAGGTAGGTAGGTAGGTAGGTACTATATGTATATGCCTCCTTGTAGTGCAAAAATTATAAAATTTATGTATAATTTTTGTTATTTTTAATTTTATTAATATGAATTTTGTTTAATAAATATGTGTCACTGTAAATATATTTTGTTAAATATTATTTTTATCAAATTCAGTCGATCGCGATAATTAATGCTTCGCTATTTTGTCTTTTTCCTAACTTCTTCTCCCTCTTTTTCTTAAAAATAAAATAAAAGAATAATTAGGTAGTGAATAAAATCATCTTCAATTGGGTATCCGTATATAATTCTATCCAGATTGAATTAATTAAGATATATAATATAATATAATATAAGTTTGGTTATATGATTAATGTAAAAGGATATTTGAGCTAGACAATCACATAAATTAAATGAAATTAAGGTGGATGCATCTTATCACAAGATCATTAATTAATTAATTAGATAGATTTGCATGATATACATGTCGGGAAGGAGACCCAATCCTCTGCCCCTCTCCCTCTCCCGGGGGCAGGAAATTCCTGCCCCCAGAGTCTCTGCGGGTGGGGCCTATTTAAAAATAGTAACAAAAAGTTAAACCCTAAACAGTAATCGGTCTCACTCCAGTTCCACCCCACAGAGACTCTGGGGACAGGAATTTCCTGTCCCCCGGAGGGCAGAGGATTTTGTTTCGTCGGGAAGGAGAAGGTGGGAGGACAGGCGTAGCGTTGAATTAATTAATTAATTAATTAATTAATTACAAGTTTTCACAGAGAAATTGTTCCCGTATTTTAGGAGAGATTAATGCCTGAGATTTTGGAGACCCTTTTAAGCATTCTTTAATCATAAACTACTTAAAAGTCTTAAACCCATTTTCTCTCTCTCTCTCTCTCTCTCTCTATATATATATATATATACTACTTAATTAATTATGTTAATCATATATAATTCCATTTGTCAAAACTTCATATATACCGCATTACCGCTAGCTGCATGCTATCATCTAACGAACCATTCATGTGTTCATATAATTTTAGAGTCATACAATTATTCAAGAATTATATGAACACACCACACTTTTTATTTCATACTATATATACCTTCAATAATTCTAATGTGTGCATATAATTTAGAGTACAACTATGGTGTTCTTAACTTCACAAAGAAAATTTAAATTAATTTGCATAAAGTCAAGTGGTTAAAAAATGTTCAAAAAATGAATGCATTAAATGAATTTGTTAACCTTCTAAATTTGACTGCTTGACTTTATACTAAATTAATTCGAATATTTAAAATTTTTACCTATAGACACACCACTTGTAAGGTAGGCGGGTTTCAACGGTTCAGATTTGTCATTTAAAGCCGATTTAACGGATTTTAGACTTGAGTTTACCAAAGGACTTGATGAACTTAAAAACACCCTGGTTCTACTCTATAATTTATAGGTAATTTCATACCACTAGTACTATTATTACAACACGTGTTAATTGAATATCATTTTCATTCTCTAGGTAATTAATTCTAGATTAATTATGAGTATGACTTTTTAATCATTTTCATTCTCTATGTAATTTCATACCACTAGAAGATATTCCTGAGATTTGGGAGATCTTGCGGATAGACTACCACAATTAATTATCATTTTAATTAATTATGGGTCGCTTCACAAGGGACATCTCATTAATCATAAACTAATTAAACCAGTTTGAATTATATATATATATAGAGAAGAGAGAGAGATGTTGACTTGGATGAGTTATGGGGTAAAATACGTTTGTACTCCATGTTATATTTTTATTTTGAAAATTCAAACAATCGATTTGAACCTTCCAAAATGTTTTCTATATTGAAATGTGCTTGGAGACTAAATTTTACATTTTTTAAAATTTTTTACTATTTATTAAGTCACTTTGAAAATTCTGAAAAAATAGTAAAAAAATTTTCAAAAAATATAAAATTTGGTCTCCAAGTCCATTTTAATATGAAGAACACGTTGGAAGGTTCAAATCGAATATTTTAATTTAAAAATAAAGATATGAAAAGAGAGTACACGTTAGGAGCACAAAAAAAAAATATACATTTTAACTTTCTCTCTCTCTCTCTCTCTCTCTCTATATATATATATATATATATATACTACTACTACTACTACTTAATTACGTTAATCATAGACGGTTCCATTTGACAAAATTTCATACCGCTGCTACCATCTAACAAACCATTTATGTGTTCATGTCATTTTAGCATTATTGAATTATTCAAGAATTATATAAACACAGATTTTATTTCATATTATATCTTCAATAATTCTAATGTGCGCATATAATTAATTTATAGGTAGTTTCATACCCTTTTAATTTTGATTTTTATATAGCACAATTCTTAACGAAAAGATACAACAGTTTTTTTTTTTTAATAAATTATTAATTAACAATTTTTTTTAAATTAATAATTATGCAACTGTTTGTACCTTAACGTTAATGAACAAATTATAATTATATGATCAAATAACTAAATTTATTTTTTCAAGAAAAAATATCTAAAAAATCAGATAGCAAAAAAAATTGTAATTCAGCCGGCCATTATTTCTAATTAGATCCAGATTGTCCGATCAGAATTTGCACAAATATTAAAGGGACTAAGTGCATTCCACGACTGGATGGATTGATCCGAATTCTGATCGGACAGTTTGGATGTAAACATAAATATTATGTTACCTCAGCGGATATCAAATCAGTATCTTCCCAAGTGATCAACTTCCTTTGTTGAAATAGGGAAACTAGACATTTTTACAAACAGAGGAAGCACCGAAATAGAAACGAAAGATAATTATATAAATGTACATGTGAAAATGTGGCTGAAAGTTAGATGTCAAAATGTAGCTGAAAGGTAGAGAATTAAATTAAACCATATATACCCAAAATAAAATTACGGAGCTGCCGTACCTATATGCTTAATAACAATTTAATATAATTGGGGGAACAATATACAATTTAACATATGCTTAACACAAAATACTCTGGGCTCATAATTAGGGGGACAAGATACAATTTAATTTAAGGGAAATTTCACGTATACCCCTCAAAAACTTCAATATTATGTATTTTCCTTTCTAAATTTTGAAATTACAGATTTCCTCCTCTAGACTTCAACAACTCAAATATTTATCCATTTCATTATTTTTTTATATTAAAACACATTCTAAATTTATAAAATACCTATTTTACCCTTCATTGAAAGTATAAAACACTCAATCGAACTCAAATTTGAATCTGAAGGTTTCCTTTACCGTCGGATATGTGCACATCGCAATAAGATTATTGCGTGATTGTTTTAAGATTCGTGCTAATCTAGTCTGCACGAATCTCAAAGCAATTTTGATCTGTATGCATCGCATTAAGATCTGTGCACATTGCTTTAATATTTGTGTGTGCTTCACGATTCGTGCTGATCTAACGCGTACATATCTTAAAGCGGTAGAGAGACTTTTAGATTCAAATTGAAGTCGTATGAGCATTTTATGTTTTTTTAATAAAAGAGTAAAATATGTATTTTATAAATTTAGAATGTTATTTTGTATACAGTAGCTACATAATGTTATTTGGATATATATGGTTAAATTGTAGGCTTTTGCTACGATTGGATTCCTTTTTAACTTTTTGCCTGACATAATGTTATTTTGGGTATATATGGTTGAATTGTAGGCTTTGCTATGGTTGGATTTCATTTTAACTTTTTGTCTGATTTCTACGTATGGAGGACTATCCATTTCTTGTTTTGGCGGAGCCATGCAAAAAGGTGCCAATTTTTCCAATTTTTTTTTTTTTTAAAACCCGCAGGTATTTTCATTGATTAGGACAAATCAGTTACACATAATTCTGTACCAGTACATACAACATTTGTACTAGTACATTAAATAGTACATTAAATATTACAATTGAATTTCTTTACAAAAGTAGACAAGAAAAAATAGAAAATAAAAGTAGAACCGGGGGTTTCTACGCTTAGATCGGTAGATATATATTGAGTATGTAGGATTTTTTATGCTCGTGCTCAGATTGGTAAATTGTGAGCCTACATAATTTTTTGTCATTAGCACAAAATAGTGCTGTTGAAATCAAGGCGAGACAGGAGAATCCAGGAAAGCTTTCATGCTCATATGAGGTTTGTGCCTGATAATATGGCGAGGACAAAGAAAGGTCGAAGCAGAGGGGGATGAAGAAAAGAAGGAAGAGAGAAGAAGAAGGGGAGAAAGAAGATCATATTACTACAACAACATCACTGCCATCAATCATAAACGTACCTTATTTATGTATATAGATAGTAGATATTACAGACGAGGTGGAAGGAATTTACAGCACCTCCATCTAAACCCAGTGAGTCGAGGCGAGAGAGTAGCGAGATAGAGCGGTGGCCAGATCTATTAATGAAAGCACTGCTCAGATTGAGTATGGTGGAATGAACCGAGCGGAATGAAATAGGGGGGCGGAGGGCGAAATCTTCTTCTACTCTCAAAACTTCGCCTAAAAAGTCACTAGTGATATTTCCAAGAATACTGTCGAGGAAACGAGGTCTTCTTCTAAAATAATTTTTCCAAATGTGAAGCACTTAGATGTGCACATATGTTTGTTGGCTTTTGGAGTTCTCGACTTGCATCTGTTTGATTAAATTTGTAAAACATACATAATTGCATTTTACAGTTTTTCTTTTTGAGACATTGTGTAGGTTCATGATAATTGAAGATTCAATAAATACACATCGAGGATGAATTAATAAACTGCAATATAATATTGAGGATGTGGTCATGAAACACAAGATATTGGATAGCAAAAAAATAACTCAAGATTAAGGACAATCAATATGTAAAATTGGTAAAAATAAGTTTGAGACTGACCTAAGTGAGGCCTATCGTTGCAATGGTCTAGAAACCGTTGCAACAGAATAAATAAATTCACAGAATTGCTGCACCAAAATAAATCAATATTAACCAACGTAGAACGGTTGACAAGACAGAGACTTATGTTATGGAGACTTTTATAACGGTCGTTTACCGTTGCAATCCAAACTGGTTCAAATTATCCTACTGTTATAATGATCCTGTACCGTTGCAACAGTCAGCACCAAATACTTCATTTTTATCAGCTCTCTATAAATAGAAGCTATACTAAGATTTGGATTGACACTCTAGCCACTCTCAACTTCAATA
Source organism: Carex pumila (assembly GCA_033356055.1). Classification (NCBI taxonomy): domain Eukaryota; kingdom Viridiplantae; phylum Streptophyta; class Magnoliopsida; order Poales; family Cyperaceae; genus Carex; species Carex pumila. The sequence goes on from JARJHM010000895.1 coordinate 86,699, forward strand.
TTTCATATTTTCTAGAGAAAGCCATTGTTGTTTGTGTGCTTAAACTTCAATACTCACAATTAATCTCAAGCTTATTCAATCAATTTAACAACTCCTAGAGTGATTCTGTGTGATCAAATCAAGTATTACTTCGAGCCTTGTGCTCACCTAGCAATTTTTGAGTCATTGTGAATCAGATCGTCTTCCTTTGAGCATTTAGTGCTCCTGTTAGGGCCATGTGACTTTCCAGAAGATTGTAAGGACTCGTAGTTCTACTTTGTAATCATTTCACATTGGATAAAGAAAGACGCGCCATCTTGAAGGTCGCAGGCCTCAAAGACGTAGGCATTAGTGCTGAACTCCGTAAATAATTCTCGTGTCAAGTGTATCTAAACTCTATTATTTACTGTTTATTTTGCATTTTAGTTTAAAACAAAGTTATTCTAAGTTTTCGTCAAAAATAACTTTACAACACACTAATACTTTATAACTTAGATTAAAAATTAAAAAAAGCCCTATTCACTTCTTCTAAATGCCTTTGAAACCAACAATGTTTTTATGAGTTCAGCTTTGAAGCTGTGGTCACCATGCTCCATCATAAGGTGCATACATGCTCCTTTTGTTCTAAGAACCTTAGACTAGATCTGAGTCTAGGTCATATTCTGAAGTATAATACATACAACCCATTATTTTCCTTTATTTTTTATTTTTTTTGGTATTTAAAGCAACTAGGAATTAATTGGGACAAGGGGTAGATAACTTCATGTCATTCATCACTGAGGCCTCATCTTATGAGTTGTTTCTCAATATTATACTTTTGTTGCCGACAACCTTCAAAATATATATATATATATATATATATTATACTTTTGAGTAAAGTTTATGCTTTTATTTCCTTTGTCATTTTCTATTTCTTTTTTTTTCCTTTTCTTTTTTTGATTAAAGTTTGGAAATGGGACCATTTTGTCAGCTGTCAATTGGTAGTTACTATACCAGTTCTCCTGCGTGAATTGCAAATGAATTACTATTGTGGGTCCTATGAATTGAACTTAATGTTGCCTGGGATGTAATTAATTAGTTATGCCATGCAACTTAATATTGACTATGTCCGTTGGTTTTGTTCATTTGTTTTAGCTTATTATTCCATTGGTTTTGTTCACCTTAGCTTCACTTTTCATTATGGTTGTATCGTTATTTATTTTTTCATTGTGGTATTGTTCTCGAGATATTCTCATTCAACACGATTCATTTAGGCCCCATTATTTTTTAGTTTGGGGCAATCGCCAAAGAATAATTATTATTTTATCTTCTTTTGGCTAAATTTTTGCTAACAAAGTTCAATCTTTTTTTTTGAAATATTTTGTTTAATGTTGATTCTTTGTTTACTTTAAAGTACAAAATTGTAATATTTTAACACATACTTGTGTATTGCCTGTCGGATATATTCTTAATTAATCAAATTCTTGATCTTATGATCTCTTAGAAAATAATTATTGTAATATGAAACAAATAACATATACCATGAGATGAGAGTAGGGGTGCAAACGGGTCAGATATTATTTGACCGTATCCGAATCAGTATCCGAAAATTTGATACGAATATCTGTTATCCGAATATCCGTGCGGATACGAATATAGATATGGTTTTAAATTTTAATTATCCATATCCGAATAATAGATATATACTATATAGTTTAAGAGGAGGGTTCAAATGCCTCCATTTTTTGTGCCTCCACCATACCTCCATTTTTTAAAACTTTAATAATTCAAAATTGAAAACTTAAAAGTCAAAATAAAACCATTGGATGTGATCTACATCATTTTATTTATGTATGTGCAAAAAATTATAGCATGTTAATTTTATTTTGATTGTCATCAAGAGCTTGTAAAAAACGCATTAATATGGATGATTTCTAGACATTGATTTTTGAGCTTATTGATTCACATAAAAACAAAATTGAAATGTAATGATTTTTTATGAACACATAGAAAATAATATAGATCACATCTAAAGATTTTATTTTGACTTCTAAGTTTTAAATTTTGAATTGTTACAGTTTTAGAAAATAGAGGCATGGTGGAGACAAAAAATAGAGGCATTTGAACCCTCATCATAGTTTAATATATGTTATGAAAAAAAATTATATTATTAACTATTATAAAAACGGATATCTGTATCCGTATTTGGTTAATATCCAATCCGTATCCGTTTAATATCTAATCCGTATCCGTATCCGGAAAATAAAAACGGATACCGATATGGTTTTACCATTATCTGATTCGTATCCAATTTGTTTGCACCCCTAAATGAGAGCATTAGAGAAAAATTAAACCCATTGCATGGAAAGCCACATATATATTCACCAAAATATGACACAGTCGACGCTGAGAGACCTCGCTCTCAAACTTGGCAAGAGAAAAGGAAAGACTGAAAGACATATAACAAACAAACTTGGATTAAGATTGTGGGTGGCTCTGAAGCCATTCATGAATAGCAGAACGAAGCACACGATTTGGAATCAGATCGTGATGTGGAAGTGACAAGTTGGTCATTGGAGATGTGTTATGACCTGTACTGAGCCACTGTTTTATTGCCTCTGCATCATATGTGAACCCATCTGCTGCAATACAAGGATCCTTCATCACTTCCTGATATATTGGACAGATGAAGTGTGATGGTATGCTCTCTTCCGCTAGTTCCACGTAAGTACAAGCAGCCTTCATCAAGGGTTCAACCACTACCCACACCTCATTAACAAGATCAGGCCGTTGGCTTCTAGATATCTCAACACATCTTAGTGCTATCTTTGCTAGCTCCTTAGCTTGCTCAAAGGGCCATGCCCCAGCTGACTCATCAATCACTGACGACAACATATCGTTACTCATTGCATCTTCCACTTGTCTTGCTATGTTCATTGGAGGCTTTCCTGTTAAGAGACGAAGGATAATGATGCCCAAGGAGTAGATGTCTGATTTTGGTGTCAGAATCCCAGTTGAATAATACTCAGGGTCATTGTATGATAATGTTCCTGATGGACGACTTGTTTTGTGGAAAGCAGTTGAGTTGGTGTCTGGTTGTTTCAGGAGGCGAGAAATGCCAAAATCACTGAGTTTACTCACCAAATTGGTGTCAAGGAGAATGTTTCCAGGCTTGAGATCTCCATGGACTACTAGTTGGGGCTTGTTTGAGTGGAGGAAAATGAGAGCGAGGCAGATCTCACCGATGATGCGGGTGCGCGCGTACCATGTCAGAGGTGGGGTGTTGTTGGCACAGGTTAAACGATCCTCAAGGCTGCCATTAGATAAGTACTCATATACAAGTGCTGATACTTCTGAGCAAGCTCCTATGAGGTTTACTAGATTTGGGTGCCTCACTTTAGTGAGAATGGTAATCTGTAATTAAGGAAGGAAAATATCTTAAAATTATTTAAACAAAAATTTAACAATGTTATATATAATTAATTAATTATAAATATAAGGTGTAAAAAAATTAGGAGAACACAACAACTTAATTAACTACCTCTTGTTGGAATTGTGATAATCCCTGTGTGCTCTGGGAACGCAACAACTTAATTGCTACTGTGGTTCGACGAAGAGAACCTTTGTAAACGGGTCCAAATGCACCTTCTCCAATCTTCAGTGATTCACTAAAATTCTCAGTTGCTTGCTGCAGTTCTTGCAAGGAAAACTCTGAGTTCAATGCTGTAGAGGAGCCATAATGCATCTTTTCTTTTTGCATGCATAGCTCATTAACAACGAATTCCAAATCAGAAACTTGTTCTTCCAAGGCAAGCCTCCTCTCATGTGCCACTTGAATCTGGTTCAAATCTTCGTCTCTTTGGATTCTGAGGAGGTCAATCTCTTTCGTGATTTGTTCAATTTCTTCTATTTTCTTATGCTCGTTCTCTTCAATTTCTCGTCTTAATTGATCCTTTTCTTGCTTTTCCCTCTCTAATTTTTCCTTGAGATCTCTAATTTCTTGCTCTTTTTGCTGTGAATCCTTTGCTAGCTTGTTCTGCAATTTTAATTCATAAATTAAACACTAATATACAATTACAGCAAAAATGTATTTATTGTAAGAAATTATTATTATTTTAAAAGCAATATTAGGAGAGAAGTCTTGAACTCATTACTACTAGGTGAGCCATTTTCTTGTGGGCCCCAAAAAATTCTTCAACCATCTTTTCCAAGTTGTCAGCTTTTATTGATGTCTCGTGAAGCATCAAATTTAAAAAAGCATCTACATCAATATCTCCCTAAGAAAGAAAACCTCAATCAAATAGTAAAAAAACTTGTCTTAATGAGATGAAAATATACAGAAAGCTCAGATTTATTTCAGTTTGTTCAATGTTTGGTGTAAAACTCAAGCAGGGCACCATGCTTGTGATCTTATTGTAACTCTTTAACACAGAAAAAAGGTTCGCTCTTATGGTCTCAAAATACTCAGTTGGATTGCAAAGGTGAAATCTAAAGTGAATCAACAAACATTTTCTATAAAATGAGTTATATGAAATATAAAAAACGACAGTATCACCTCTTCTATTATGGACTCACTACTGGATCCGGAAGATGTGCTTGCCAAATTTACTACAGGATCCCTATAAGAAAGGTCATTCAAAATTCAGAGCTGAACAAATTTACTCTGCAAAAGAATATGAAGAGCATAATTAAATGATTAACAAAACAACAAGTTATACCATACCAACCATATAATTGTATATAGTGACCGATATAGTATACATAGATGCTGATGAAACTAGTGCTAGTTTGAAGCTCAAACAATTTCTTTGAATGCTTGTATTTATAAACTTGTCATTTTCTCATTTTTTTTGGGTGCAGGTGGTGGACTTTGCCTTTCTTCTTTATTAAAAAGGAAATGTAATTTAACAGTTAAAAACCATCAAATAAAAGTGCAACTTTAATTATACCTAGTGAATATAAGGTTTCCGTTGGAGACAAACCACAGCTTGCACGACAGATTTGCTTCTCGCCTCACTTTGATTGCTGTCTCTGATGCCAGATCCGTCATATCACTTCAATTTGTAATTTTTAAAATTTTGCATGTCAGTTTTGGAGAATTGTGTTGTTTTCGTAAAACTCGAGAAGATGACATTTGTAATTCAGATTATTTTTTTGGTTTATCACAATACTAGTTAATTCATCCCCTTTTCATTTACAAATTGAGGTATATCAATCTATGATTTTGTGTCAGTACCTATTTGCAGTTGAACCCATGACAAGGTTGCTGATTCCATGTTTTGCAATGATTTGCACAACTCCATCAGCAATGTCATCTGCTTTGTGGACCAATTTTTCAACTTGAAACTGTTAACAAAAGGACAAACAAAATATCTATTATTATTACTCTGCTTCGAAAATTCCTCTTTTCATGGAAAACTAAAGAGGATAGAAGTTTAAAAAAAAGGGTTGTGGAAAACAAAAATAAAATGATACAATGCACCTTGTATGTAGCACAGAGTTCCATAACCAAATCCATCTGTAGAGACTCATTTATCCAATGACTATCTGGTAATTCTGTTTGTCATAATTTGTAAACAATCAGCACTGGTAATATACCATGCAGGGGCGAGCGCAGGATTTCTGCTAGAGAGGGGCAGGAATTGGGTTCAAATAGCTTATAGGATTCAAACCCATTAACTAAACGGATACTAAATAAAAAACAATCAATATAATAAAAAACAATAAAAATAACATACTCTTACATAACGAAAACAACAAAATAATATCATTTTACTTATTAAAAAACAACAAAGTTGGTTCAGATCCGTAAATTTCTATAAAAACAACACAATTTCTCATTTACAGTGCTTTTGAACTGGTATGGTGAGATTTTTAGTTCCAGGGAAGAGCAAAACAATTTCTAAGGATGGACAAAGTGGTACCAAACCCGTATTTTTTCACCGAATTTCAAAATCCCAGGCGGTTGCCCCCCTCTGGCTCAAGGTGATACCATGGTTTGAAATCTCAATCTCTCTAATATGATTAGTACTTATTAACTATACATTCAACACAGAGAATAGAATAAAGGTATAATATATAGGTACAAACCTTCCAAAGGTACAGTGATGACACGAATGATGATGATTTTTGTTTTATCCTGGGAGAAATAATTAAGAACCCATAACAAAAGAGATAATTCATCCTCATCTGTCTCAGGCAATACAACAAACACCTTATCTGAATTATTATTATACTGTGCCGCCATCACAACTCAACTCAACTAAGAGAGAGTAACAGAGACCTGATCAGCAGTATAGAAAAGGATTACAAAGTTGTTAAGTTAATAAAGTCAATTTATTTCTCAAACAAATAATATACTATTTACATTGTTTTGTGAAGCTTTAGGCGTTAATTGAACGCAATATTGAATCTAAAACTCACCTTACTTAATTTCTATAACATGGACGTACGTCTCTAGGTGGTCAACAGAACATCGATCTGGTGAGGTTAACTTATAGATAGCATTGATTTGTAGGGTTTTAGCTTAGAATAAAGAAGGAGAAAGAAAGAGCCAAAGAGGTTTTAGAGAATTTTTCTTCTCTCCGACAGCGACCTCAACCCTTTCTATCAGAATCTTTCAAATTTACAAATTAGTCCTTACTTTGTGTAAATTACAAAAGCATCCTTGAAGTTCTAATAAAACGTAAAAAGGGACAACAACTCTGTTTCTCGAGTAGAATTAGGATGTTCTTAAGTTCATCAAATCTCTTTGTGAATTCAACTCTAAAATCTATCAGGTTGTCTTCAAACGATAAATCCAAATCGTTGAAATTCTTCTATATTATGAGTGATGCATCTACATGCAAAAAATTTTAAAGTTCAAATTAATTTAGTATAGAATCAAGTGATCAAAGTTAGAAGGTTTACAAATTAATTTTAATGCATTCATTTTTTGATTGTCTTTTGACCACTTGACACTGTACAAAATTAATTTTAAATTTTAAAATGTAGATTCATCACTCATAAGGTAGAAAGATTTCAATAATTTAAATTCGTTGTTTAAAGACAATCCGATAAATTTTAGAGTTAAATTCACAAAGAAATTTTATGAACTTAAGAACACCCTAGTTCTACTCTATACGTATATATTTGAATTATCATAAATTTTCGATTACACGATTACTTGTTGGAAAAAGTTTAGTACGGAGGAGTAATTACAAAAATTGGTGAGTTGCAGAAGAATATATTTAAATTTTATAGTGAATGGATATGATCAAATCTCAGGAGCACTACAGAAGGAATCTTAATCAAGATTGAAGAACCAACCGATGGTGAAACCTGTCTTTTAAATCTCCACTCGACATGGTTGTAAACGAATCAAACCAAATCAAACTTATTTTAATTTGAGTTTGAATAAGATTCGAACTGAACTGGTTTGATTTGTTTCAAATAAAAAAGACTAATTTTGAATCAAATTAATTGCGAAATTCAAATTATTCGAATCGAAGTCAATTGAATTACAAACTACATTTTTTTTTTTTTTTTTGACAACTCTAGTTATACCGATAGTTTATGCATTAATTTTTTTCTCGTGGAACAAAATGTACACAGCTTTCTTTTATCTTTAATGTTAAATTCACATAGATATATTTACAGTATACACCAAAGATGCACTTCAAATTAATTAATATTCATTTAGTTAATACAACCAAGGGAACATTAAAAAGTAGTATTCTGGACTCTGGTGAAATAAACAAACCTCATTAATTCTGTTAAAAAGTAAGTGTATAACTGTATAAGATAAGTATTTTTCAAAAACTTTGTAAAATTGACACCATTTCTATTTGATGTATGGAATCTGGGAACTTGACTCCTACATTTCTCATAAAGAAAAAAAAAAAATCTATAAGATAAAGAGAAAATGTTTGGTTCCCACGCTTTATTTTTCAATTTGCCCTTAAGCCGAAAAAAAGAAATTTATTTCACCCATTTGTTTTTTTTTTTTTTTTACTTTAATCAATCTTGTTCATTTTTTTTTAATAATTTATAAAAAAAAATTGTGAATCTAAAACTACAAATATCTTCTCCTCTATCTTTTTTCAAACAAGATTCATGATAAAATACTTTTAAGTTATATGTGTAGCTGTTTTTCTTAATGATATGTTATATATAAAAATTTATTAGACTAAACTTAAAGACTTCACATACAAAATATAAAAAAACTTGATATATTATGTATAAATATTATACCTTGAACCTTATTACGACTTACACCCAGCCACTCTTTCTATTTGACTATATTATTTAATAATAATTTATAAAAATAAAAGAATTCTCAGAGAGATGATTAGAAGGAAATTGGAAACAATAATCATTTTTGCTTATTATATTTTTCCAAGCAAACGAAGAGTAAGAGTTTATAATAATATGGAAGAAAGCAGAGTAGGTTGGATGGACACTACAACTGTCTGATCGATGTGCTTAAAATTCATACAAAAAAAATTTCATAGCGGAGGTTCACGAATCCAAAATAGATGGAAAGCTCATCGGACTTGCACTTTCTCTGTATGGAATACCAATCAGTAATCACATTAATTAGATTACTTTACTCGGACAATGGAATTAATTCCCTGGCCTGGCCCGGCCTGGCCCGCCTGGCCCGCCTGGCCCTCACAATGCCACATTGGATTCTATTTTAATGCTTAGTACCACCTCCAGGCTCCAGGAAGTTGAGGACTACAAATCATTCATTCATTCCATGATACTTATTACTTACACAAAAGCAACCAAATTAATTATTTAATTTAATTAAAGACGCGATCCATTCCCACTTCCCAGAAATTCATTAATTAATTAATTATTTAATTAAAGACGCGAGTGGTCACTCCTCTTTAATATTTCATTGTGTGTGTATTTTATAGTAATTGCTTAGGCTTGTGGTACGTGTATAGCTGGTACTAACTTGACTTGACAGTATCGGCAATGTTGGGAAAGGAGAGGTACTATAATTCGCTAGAAAAATATTATAGAGTTGTTGTATTCAAAGGTTGATAGTTTGATTTTCTCTCACGACTTCGCAGCTTCTGCACATCCGAAAAACAATTATTTTCTACACATCTGAAAAGATAGTGAAAATTTTCAAACAAACAGTGATTTACTATATATATCACTTTTATTTCAAATTTTCAATTAAATTACACATCTTTACTCTCTTTTTTTAACCGAGTGCTCTCTCCTCTCTCTGCTTTTGATCTTTCTCATTTGACCCTGACCCACCTTTTCTTTTCTTTTTCCTTCACTTTACTTTTTTTTTTTTTTTTTTATTCTCTGTCTGACTGTCTCCCCTTACCCTTCTTAATTATGTTGTATTGATTGAATATTAATTGTGGTACAGGTACAGGTACAGGTACTGGTACTGACTGAGAAAATCATACTTCAATTAATGGCGATGATGATCAAATTAGCTGACTACTTACTCGTCCTCCTATTCCTATTGCTGCTCGCTCTTCTCTCTCTCCTTTTTTGTTCTTCTTCAGGGACAGGTAGCCGCTCGCTCTCTGACTTTGAATGAAATGAAACTCTTTAACAAAAAATATGTTTCAGTTTCTTTTTCTGACACAACAACAGTAACACTTCATTTCAATTTTAGGACTCAATCACTCTCTCATTTACCCGCATCATGATCCAATTCCAAGTGATTTCAGACTCTTTCTCACAAGCTGGTTTTTCTTGTTTCAAAACCCGAAGCCCGAAGACCATGACACTACCAGACAAGCATCCACTGCAACTCCAAGTCCACCAAGGAAGCTTCTTCACAGCGTCCGAAAACCCGATTCCATAACCAACAAAACCACTCCTATAACTACTGTACCAGCTTCAACTAATCAGATCCCATACACAGCCCCACCTACTAGTACTGTCTTAGGTCAGACTTGGTGTGTAGCTAGACCAGATGTGTCAGAAGCCGCACTGCAAGATGCACTCGACTTTGCATGTGGTATTGGCGGTGCAGATTGTACCGCACTTCAATTTATGAACAGTTGTTACAATCCAAACACGCTTCGAGCCCATGCTTCCTATGCATTTAATACTTATTACCACAGAAACCCAGTTCCATCTAGTTGCAATTTCAGTGCAACAGCTATGCTAGTAAATGTTAATCCAAGTAAGAATTCAATTAAATCCACCTTTTCCTTCAATTATCTTACAAGTTACAACCCATTTTTTGATTGATTCTACAAAACACTAATATTTTGGTTCTGATGTCCTTTTCAGGTTCATTGAATTGCACTTATCCATCAAGGTAGAAAATTAGTCAATTCCAAAATTTAATTAGATTACAAAGAGAAACAAAAAATATAATATTGTCATATCCATTGTATCTGTGTTTTAGCTCAGTTTCAAGTTACAATCCCATGGAAAGGGGTGCTGGTTCAGATAATGAGTTGCCAGAGGTAAATGCTGACGACTCTGGATCAAGTGCAGTTGGATCCGATATTCCAGTGATAAGTTGTAGCAATTTTAGTGCAAATCCGGCCGCTATTGCACCCTTCATCTTTGTTTTCACCGTAGTTCACATTCGGAGTCACATCTAAGAATTCATGGAGTGAATTGTATGAATTTGTACCAGTGAGGCCTTGTATAAGATTCATACAGGGAAATCACACACAATATGTACTGGTACCAGATAGCAAAATTGCACATAATTTAAGAATATCAAATTATTTGTGAGTAATCAATTGTTAACTTGGTGAGTCTGTGATGTTTTGGATTGAGAGATGGATATTAAACAGAATTAATAGAGGTTTCATGTTTTTTTTTTTTTTTTAATTTCTTCCTTTTTGTCAGTCATGCTTATATTATATATAGAACGTACGACCTTCAGAATTCAAATTCAACGGATTGTTTTTAGACATGGATATTTGCCAATAATTATATATATATATAAAAAAAAAACTTTTGTTCCAACACAGCATATAAACATAAGGGTGATTCAAAACCAAATATTTCTGTGTATATATAACACAAATGGACAAAAGGATGATGTAAATTATATACAATAACAAACCACTGTTTGGCTCAAAAATGTTGGGGTTTAGCAACTATTTGTAATATGAATACATAGACTCTACAGCTATATATTAAATGCTCAAAATAGAAATGCCTCTCTAAACAGAAACTATATATTGCACAAAATTAGTTGACAGCAATAGCGTTTTGAATTAGTAGTGTTTATGCTGAGACGCGGGAAGATGAGAGAGGAGCGGTTGAGCGAGGGTTGCGGGGCCCAGGCGTCAGCAGATTTACTAATTAAGGCATGCTTTTCTGTACTCCACTCTGTTTCTTGCCTAGTTCTCCCTGACCCCTAATTTTGGCATGTGTTTGAGGCTCTGTGCATTTCGCTGAGCTATCTCCTCTTTCTCCATTTTTTCTCTTCCCTTTGCCCCTTTCGTTTCTCTCTTTTGCACTTCAGTCCTTGCCATTTTACAAGGCGAGAAACAGAGGGCATTGTTTTTCTACCTTTTGTACCAACCTACCCACCCGGTACACATGAAACTTCTATGCATTTTGTTGGATTTTGAGTTCCTTGTAAATTATGCAACTTCACAAGTTCTTTGTTTTTCTTTCTTTTGTTTAACAGGGTTGCAGAGGGAGAGAGAGAGAGCATTTCAATTTCAGTCTTTTAAAAAAACAAGTGCATGCCTCCTTTAGTGATGTACATGTTGATTTAATATATATAGATAGATTCACATGGAAAGACTGCATAATGACAATTTGCCGGAGGATTCCCGACATGAGCCCAAATTTTCCTCTTCCTCCTCTACTTCCTCAGCAAGCTCTGAGGAACAAGATCTCTTCCAACTGGATCACAAAGAATCGCCCATCTCTCACGAATTGACAGAAGAAACAAAAAAGCCGGCAGCTGTCAGACTGCCCCCGAGAGCACCATCAATGTCTCCCTCCTCAAGTACCCCCAAGTCACCAATGATGAATGGGTATGACCCAAACCGCATCCCAGCAGAGGTATTCAGCCATGCAAAGTCCGGTAGCCCAGGTGACTGGAGTGTGGCCTCGAATGAGTCTCTTTTCAGTATCCACATGGGAAAGTCTCAGGAATTGACAGCCTACTACCAAGCATATGCCGATTATGCACTTTATCCACCCATTGACTCGAAGGATGAGGAGAAGGAGAAGGATGGGTGCACAACTGTGGGGGATGTGAAACAGCCCCCTCCCCCTGTGAAGGGATTGGGAGAAGAAGACTTGAGAAATAGCATTTCGGGTCATTCGACCGATGGCAGCATTGCCAGTCACCAGTCCTTTGCCTTTCCCATGTATGCATCCTGCTCTCTCTCTCTCTCTCACACATAATCATACGCACGAATGCATGTATCAGTATTGGTTGTCTTGACTATAATATATAAACCAAGGTTATAACCACTTTGAACTGGTACGTACCAAGCTAGAAGTAACCATACTGGTTGGATCTGGTACCAATAAATACCATGAGAAAAGAATAGCATATAATTATTTAATAAAATCATGCCCGATAGCTGCAATGGGTTGGGAACATTGTATCTGATTAGTTACACATTATCATCTTATACTGTCATACATAACATAATACAAATTTTGCAACTTCAAATTAACAGACTGACGAATGATGCAAAGAATGGGTCATTAAAAAATGAGTTGGTGCGGCATCAGACACCAACTGTTGAACAGATGCAACCGCTGGTGCCACCGAAGTCAGAGGCTCCAAAGGGAAAGGCAGAGCCAGCAGCAGCAGCAGCAGAGAATAATAAAAGCAGTGGTGATTGTTTTAGCTGTTTGCCTAGCTTTCCCTCATGCTGCTGCTGGGGTAGTAGTTCAAGCTAATCACTATGCAAATTAAATCTTGTACTTAATTCTGTGTTTCTCTCTCTATATATAGGCCTATACAATGAGATTTAACACTTGTAAAGCATTTTACTCGTTTCTTCCTTGGTAATATAGGATTCTGTTTAACATTGAGAGTAATTTTCTAGAGCTTTTACGTGCAGTCTCTTGCAATTGCTTCATAAGAAACAACGTACTAGTATCCGACACTACGGTTGACATGCATGATTCACCTTTGCACTAAATGGAATTTGGTCGATTTTTTTTTTCTTTTTTTTTTCATTAGCTCTGGCAATTTTAGGAGATCTCAGATTTTTGGTTCTGGATTGGGTGGGTCCACAACCGCCACCCCCGCCCCCCCCCCCCCCCTACAGCATACACAGGACAATGCCAGTACACACTCTATCCAGTTCACTGGCTACAGTGTCAGCTAAGCTTATTAAGCCAGAAAACAAAGATCACAGAGCTAAATTTAAAAAGTTTACGCATCCAACAAACTTTAATTGACAACGAAATTCAGAGGAATAGAGCAAGTAAAAAAAATTCAAAGCAGGCCACGACGCCTCTTGTAATCACTGATAGAGAGAGTGAGGGGGTGGCGCTTGCCGTCAGACTCTGGCACCTTGCGGCCGATAGTTATCTCCTGCCTCTGCCTCCTCAGCAGCCGGCCATTGAAGACGCGGTCAGCTGGGGTGCTGCCTAGCTGCTGAAGCTTCGTCAGATCAATGCACACTTCAAAGTTGTGCATCTGGTACATTGCTGTTCCCGGGTCCACTGGTGCTTTTGTATCCACTAACTTCCCCTCCCCTGCAGCTGCCTCCTGTGCTGCTGCTGTCTCTGCCATTCCCTTAACACCGCCATCTGTCTCGACATTCACACTCGACCCCTCCCCATCTTTCTTTGACATGTAATAGTTCGTAGACCGGGTCCACCTCCGCGAGAATGGGTCGTACCCGGCTTCTCCTGCCTTGAGACCTGTGTTCACTGGCTTCATCTCTGATGCATTCTTGAAGTTCTCTGCACGGTTCCGGCGGTTCATCTCTGCCAGCCTGGCAGCCTTCGAGTCAACCTGCTTTGGCTGCATCTGCCCCATGTTCAAACAGAAAAAAAATGTGAGCAAAAATAACAAAATTGGGCCTTCAAAAGCTTCATCGAATAGTTTGCAACTGAAAACATTTTTCAACCATTGAACAAAGACTGAACTCATCTGTAAAGCAACAATAACAAAATCACCCTCACAAAGATCAGAAAATATTAGTTAAGACTGTCATTAAAACTTGGAAACCTGCAACATAGTTTACTATTTCACTTTTTTGGACAATCCAATACAGGAAGGGAGAAAGGAAACAGTCAAAACAGTGGAGCAATGCCATTACAGTGAATCCAACAGCTTGGGCTACATTTAGTCCTGTCCTGTCTAATAAATATCCTCCTCCTATATCAAGAGAATGTAGTACTGGTTTGAATTGAATCTATGCCAATCATGCCCCTGATGATAACAGCAGGGTTTCCTATGATTTATTTTGAAGTGTTGTGTGTGTTTTATTGTACAGTAGGCTTCTCAGTGCCATAAAGTACTATCAGAAAGAATCTAAAAGCAAAGATCAAAGAGTAACAGAAAAGAAACATCAAAAGTTGCTTCAAAATACAACAAATTGCACTAATTGAATCTGTTTTGGATTTTCTTAGATTTCTATATTCAAGCTATGTAGTTTACAAGTTCTCAAATTGCCAGAAGGGTTTATTAACATATTTCCAAGGATTGTAAGTATTTGCTTGAAGCAAATTTGCATAAGAATGTGCATTTTCATTTCAGTCAACACAACAGTTGACTTTTATTCAAGTTTGACAGAGCTGAACTAATCAGGTCATATTTCCTTATTCATTGATCTAAAAATTCTGAAAAAATCAGATTAAGTGCATTTAAGTATTGTTTATATGATGCACGAAAGTCAAATCAAAATTCAAGAGGACCTGAGAATTATAAATTATTTTCTAAATTGGACAGATTTGCCCCTAGCTGGAATTTTTGAGGTTTTCCTTTGATTTTTGCAAACATGTTACTCCTTATTGGATGCACATCTAGAATAACTACAATGGCCAAATCCTGATTTGTCTTATTAGAATAACCAAATTCCACATTTTGTAGGAATAGCCTTTTCTAATAAGACAAATGGTTTGGATTCCTTATTCTAGCTATTTAAACCCAACCAAATGTAGAATAGCCTAACTCCAAGAATAGCCTATTCTCACTTCATCCAAACATATTGCACAGTATACTTAACCATGAATCAATATTAGAGGAAGATTAGAGAAAATAACACACAGCTAACAACACAAAAGTATTGACTATTTTCAAAAGGCATTACATCAACCATAAACAAGTTTTTATATAAATATGACAAAAGCATAAGGTTCATTCACAAAATATAGAGTTACACAATTAATTAGTGGAGTATACTGCTACAGTTGGGAAACTGTTGTTTTTAGCTTGCAATTCATTGAATTAGAGACATATCATCTTTGCAACCCATTCAAATTTCATTTACGTTGAAGGGATAGGAAATTAATTGAGTCAAATCAGGGTTCAAATCATACATGTGATTTACACAGTCAAAATCACTGTCAAATACATGTTGTTTAATCGACACATAGGTTGTATCCCTCTATGCGGCACCCTGACAATCTGATCTATATTCTGAACCGGTGTTCATGCATACTCTTTAGACTGGTTTTTTTATCAATTCAGTGTCCCTCCAGAAAGCAAAGTGAGCAAATAAGTGACCTCAGGAGTTTGATGCAATTATCACTATTGAGAGAAAATTTGCAAATTGTGCCAGGAAACAACACTGATATTGGTTTTGATTTCTACAGAGATGAAAGAAAAGTAGAACAATGTTAAAGGCTCTAAATTGAAATGGTTCAAAATCTCTTTGGAGCTAGTTTAACAGAAGACAGCACAAAGCAGTCAAGAAGATAGAAGAAATAATTATTGCTAACCATCTCTAGATCAAAATCGAACAAGTGAAAATAGCAATTACAGCAACCTTGGTCATAATGCTCAGCCACATAGAAAATGAGAATAGGGATGGATTACCTGTTCAAGCTGGCGGAGGCGGGTGACAATACGATCAGCTTCAGCATCATCATGACGGGCTCGCGCAACCTCGAGCTCCTTTCTTAGGCGATCCTTCTCAGCTGCAACATTCGCCGGCCGCAGGGTTGCTAACTTCTTCTCCTGTAGCAGCTGTTTCACAGTTTCCGCTGAGTACACAAAGTTCATTGCCCTCAGGATGGCTTCCTTCTTCTCCACCAATTCCTGACGACTTGGGATCCTCATTCCATTATTCTCAGCAAGCTGCCCAGAATTCATAAATCAAATTCAGCCCACAATTCATGAATCAAATTCTTCAATTCATAAATCAAGTTTGTTTACCTGAAGCCACTCTTGGAACTCATTCTCAAGAGGAGGAGAATCAGACACCTCGGCCATCTTGCACTTGTCTATGGATGTTTCAGTGCGGGTGACAAGAATGAGATACTTGTAGGTGGTGTAGTGCTCGAATTTATAGGTCTTGTCAGGATCACTGGCGTCAACGCTCCTGACCATATACAGCCTATACTTGCGCCGGCCGTCCTTGTGCTGGTGGATACCCACCCTGACAAAGCAGCCCGGCAGGAGATCCTCGAAAAACGGGTCCATAAACCACTTAAGGAGCCTAGATCTGAGGATGGTGATGTCCTTGATGTCCTCAAACTTGATAGGTTGCATGGGGCGTGTTGGGGAGTCTTCTGGAAGCTCATCGTCCTTGCGGTCCTCGCTGTCGCTCTTGCCACCATCGCTTGGAGGGGTCCCTGGGCGGCGCCGCAGTGGGGGAGGAGACCTGCCAAGTAAAAAAACCCCTCAATTTAGTTCCATAAATCATAGCAATAGCTGACGATATTAATACCTCCTTATTGCTTACTTGGCGCATGTGACCACAGCACTCATCTCATCTCCTAGGTTTTGTTCCATCTTGATTTAAGTGCTTTTGGTTGTGAGTTTGTAGAGGGGTGTGATTTAAGGGAATGCGGGATACACGGGATACGCGGGACGCATCAAAATGTCTCAAATGTAATATCAAAAGCATATTATATTTTGGAAAAACCTGGTGTGATTTAAATGCTGAGGAACTTTCTAAAAATAATTTCAAATGAAATCGAAAAGGCCACCAAAGCATTTGATTTGTACTGAAGCTGCCTTGTTTGGCATCTGAACTGATTACATGACAGCTGGGAGCTTACTTTGGTAACAAATGAAATGAATATTAAAGCATAAGAGAGAAAGGGAAGGTACCTGTCATGGTTGGCAAGACTGTCTCCACCGAGATTCCTGAGGCGGTTACGGTATCCCTCTGAATCTTGTTTGCGCTTGCGGCGGGCCAGCAATTCATCAAGAGCAATCCTTGCAGCTGCTGACTTCTCAGCTCCCCTCACTGATGTTCTCCCAGCACTGCCCCTCCCAGCTGTTGTTGTAGGTGGTGGTGGGGGGGAGCTGTCCCTGTCCCTGTCCCTGTCCATCCTTCTGCCGCTGCCAGCTCCCCTTTCCCTTTCCCTTTCCCTTTCCCCCTTGCCTTCCTGTGCTCTGGCCATGGCCAACTCCTTGAGTTTTTGGTCATCGCGTTTAGTGCTCCTCTCAGCCAGGATCATCTCCCGCTGCAACTCAGTCATACCCTGCAATTCCTCCTTGTCGTCCTCATCCTTATACAGGTCCGACCCCACTGACGGTGCACTGTCAGAATCACCCCCGTCTGACGAATACTCCTGGTGCCGCTTTTTCAGTGGCACTTGTGACCCCGAAGGAAGAGGCTTCTTTTTGTTGTATCTTGAGGCTTCTTCATCAGAATCGCTGGACCTATCAGAGTAGGAGTCCTGGCGTCTCCTTCCATGTGGATGCAGTCGGCCAGAGGAGGAGCCACCCGTCCGCCCTGCAGCTTGCAGCAGTAGGTTTTCCAGTTCGTTCTTCATTCTTCAAAGGAGCCTGGCCCCCTTTATGCAACAGTTAATGAACGGATTTCCATTAGAAATGGTTAAGCCTATAGACTTGATCCATGTCCATCCAACATAAAATAAAAAAATTCTAAGTTTTACATACATTGCTGAGAAATCTATTTGGTACAGTTTGCCGAAATAAACCAGAAAGCATATAAAATACAGTTAATTGTCAAACCCTTTTTTTTTTTTTTTTTTGAAAAATAAATAGCAGGTGAGCTGTCTATTTCCATTAGAATAGAAACATACAAAGTCTAAGCCACTATAACATAATACTTAAAGTACCTCTTTGACCCCCAAATCGAATGCATATTTGATTTTTGCAACAACTAATTTCATTTTCCAGTTCCTCTTTGCAGCAACTAACTTCATATACCGAATCAGAGAGAGGGAGCGCTTACCAACAATGGAGAAGAGAGAGGCGGTCGAACGCCACAACTCCGCCTCGCTCCGGTTCGTCCGGTCTGGTGCTTCAATTTGAGAGAGAGTACAAGTATAACAAGGGTTTTCTCTCTCTCTCTCTCTCTCTCACACACACACACACACACACTACTGACAAGTGGGTCCATTATGTAAGTAGAGATTAATTTATGGGCTGGATAAACCAGCAACATTGCCTCGTCTGATCCAATTTATTTATGGGCTGAGATGGATTGGGCTTGAAAACAGTGATGAAGAAGGGAAATTAACCATGTAAATAAAAATCCAAAAGGGGCAATTAATTTGATAGTCTGAATTGCGAAAGGTTAGAAAAAGGGAATATTCTCATTCTCATATAGTCGAGTTTATATATATATTACGGATATAAATAATGAACCATAATGGTAAGAGATAAGGCTCAGATTTGTGCCAGCTCCATTCACCGAGAAAGAACGACATGGAGATATGGAGCATTAATTAATTAATTCACTCATTCATTAATTAATGCACTAATGACAAGTCAACAGTCAGCACTCCGCCTCCCCATTACTGCTACTGCCCACCAAACTTCTTATTTTATTTTATTTTTAAATACATCCACAATTAATGTAACTCAACATATATATATATATATATATATATATATATAGGTTTTGGCTAATATGCTATGGGTAGCTAAGAGGCCTCCGTGCTACGGCTCGGATTTCGAGTTTTCAAAATCCTAACGGTCGATCCGAACCGTTCATCTTGTTCTCCACATTAATATGTGCTTGGAGACAAAATTTTACATTTTTCTGAATTTTTTTACTATTTATTAAGCCACTTTGAAAACCGCTGATCCAATGGTAGTTTCTGGTTTTACTGTTGGGTTAAGCCACCGTTGGATCAGGGGTTTTCAAAGTGGCTTAATAAATAGTAAAAAAATTCAGAAAAATGTAAAATTTGGTCTCCAAGCACATATTAATATGGAGAATAAGATGAACGGTTCGGATCGACCGTTAGGATTTTGAAAACTCGAAATCCGAACCGTAGCATGGAGGCCTCTTAGCTACCCGTAGCACCGTAGCCACGTCCTATATATATATATATAGAGAGAGAGAGAGAGAGAGAAATATAGGCTAATAAACAATCGATTGTTCCTGAGGTCCCGTACAACTAAGTCGTTTTCCGATTCTTAAAGTCCAAATGATTGATCCAAACCGTTAAATATGATCTCCATATTAAAATGTGCTTGGAGACTAAATTTTACATTTTTCTATTTTTTTTTTACTATTTATTAAGCCACTTTGAAAACTGTTGATCCAAAAAATGGAGATCATATTGAGAGATTCGGATCGACATTTTGAACTTTAATTAAAATTGTAAAATATGAGTGTGAAACAAAATAGTCGTTTTACTTCACAACTCACCGTAGCTCATCTCTCTCTCTATATATATAGAGGAGGGATCAGGTTACAACAAGCATTTTCTACATTTTCAAAGTCCAAATTGTCGATTCAGACCGTTAGATGTGATCTCTATAATAAAATGTACTTGGAGACCAAATTTTACATTTTTTAGAATTTTTTTACTATTTATTAAGATGAGTACAAAAACTAGTCAAATTTATATCATTGAATTTTGTACCCATATTAATAAATAGTAAAAAAATTCCAAAAAATATAAAATTTGGTCTCCAAGCACATTTTATTGTAAATATCACATCTAACAGTTTGAATCGACGATTTAAACTTTGAAAATGTAAAAAATGCTTGTTGTAACTTGTCGTAACTCAAAAATTGTTGTAACTTGATCTCTCCTCATATATATATATATAGTGTGTGGCTAATTTGTTACCGGAAGCACTTCGACCGAGGTGCTTCCTGGGCTATATTAGCATATGTGATGTTCAAACAACAAATCCAAACTGTTAGATGTTTAATCTATATTAAAATCTACTTGGGGACCAAATTTTATATTTTTTAGAATTTTTTTTACTATTTATTAAGATGGTTTGAAAATCACTGTTTTTATTAAAATTCTGCACTATAAAAAACAGCAACTTTTAAACCATCTTAATAAATAATAAAAAAATTCCAAAAAATATAAAATTTGATCTCCAAGTAGATTTTAATATAGATTAAACATATAACGGTTTTGATTTGTTATTTGAATATCACATATGCTAATATAGCCTCGGAAGCACCTCGGTCGAAGTGCTTCCGGTAGCAAATTAGCCACACACTATATATATATATATAATATAATATAATATAATATAAGACCACTTTTACTTAATTTTCTTTTTATTAAATAAAAAGGTTCGCCTCTAATGTGAGCGCGCAGCAACAGTAACACTCATTAAGAAATTAATTTAATTTCAATATGGAAATAGAATTAATTTACATAGCATGAAGTGTAACATATATAACTAACGGTGGATTGAAAAAAAGAAGCACCACTTCTGGTACGCGGTTAGAATTAGTTAAAGTGTGAAGGGAATCATATGTGTGTGTGTATATACTCTTAATTAATTATATAAATTTGTGTGCTTTGAATTAATATATAGATAGATCATAGATAGTAGTGTAAAAAATAAAATTAACTAATTAATTAATTAAATGTGAAGCTAGCTAGCATGTGCCCCAAGCCCCCAACCCCTCTCGCGCAGAGAAGCCACACCTCACGCGGATCTTGCCCCTTTTCCGCTCTTTCTTTAATTTCATTCTCTCTCTCTCTCTCTCTCCCTCACACACACATGTACATTGAACTTATAAGTTACCCTATCTATAAGATCGATGGATGTATAAATGTTCCAAGGCATGGGCATGTCAAAACTCATCATATATATATATATATATATATTAGCTTAGCTTCGAGAGGGCATCTTTATATATACATACATATATACTGAAGAGGAAACCAGCAGCTATATATATATATAGCAGCAGCAGCAGGGAACGTTGTATTAGCGCTAGCTAGCTAACAAGCTTAATTAAGAGCTAGAGGTCGACGTTTCTGTTACGTTTTTGGAGAAGAATAATGACATGGACATGGCCATTTAGAAAGCCAAAGACGACACCATCTTCTTCTGCTCCGCATGATTCCAACAACTCCAAACAACCCAAAGGTAATTCATTCATTCATTCATTCATTCATTCATTCATTCTTTCATTCATTCCTTCCTTACTTCCTGCATGCGCTTAATTATTTGCATTGCAATGTCCTTCATGACATTAATTAATTAATTTGCCTTCTATATGTATATAGGGAAGGATCATCATGTCAAGATTCTCCGTGGTGAGGTCATGGCGTGCGGCTACGAAGACGTGCACGTCATGTGGTCCATCCTCCACAACTCGAACCAAACCGGCCACCGACCTTCATAAAAGAAAAAAAAGAAAAAAATAATCAAGACCCTAGCTAATTCCATCTGTAATTAAATTTGGCAAGCATGCATGCTTGATTGTCAATGTATTTTCTTCTTACAAATTAGGTAGTAGTAGTAGGTAGTATTTGTTATGAGCTAGCTAGCTAGGCTGCTGAGATGGAAGAGACAGCTACCTCTGCTTCTTCATCCGCGGCCAATTAGCCCTAATTAATTTTATTTTTCTATTTAGCTTTTTTTTTTTTCTAATTACTTTGATTTCGTTAATATATATATATATATATATATTAGAGCGTACCGGTCTAATTAATCCCTTTGGAAGTATGTTCAACTCCATGTTGAGATTAATTTTAAAAATGTGACGCTGTTCAACCCGTGATTTTTATTTGTAAGAAAATGAAAAAATAAAATATTAAAAATAAGAATGAATCGGACGAAATTTCAAAAATAAGAAGGAATACATGGCTTATGACGTCCTTGAGGGACGCCATTCCAAACTCATTTCCGACGGAAAAAAAAATGAAAACCCAGGGACGCCATGCCATTTGTAGTCCCCATGGGATGCCATGGCTTGGGTAAGGTCCGATGGAAATTTTTTTTTTTTTTTAAAAACGCTGGGACGCCATGCAAAAGCCCATTCAGGCGGGAAACAAAAAAAGAGTCCGGGACGCCATGCAAAAGTTGAAAAGAAAAATTTTCATGCGGACTAACAAAAAAAATTAAATAAAATAAAAGTTGGACGCCATGGCATATTACGACAACCACCGTTTCATAAAAAGATGCAGAGAAATATGTTTCTCTCAGCTCGTTTCATTACCATTCCTAATAACCGATGAGCAAAGAAACTGATGAGCTCTGAGATCTGTCAGGTAATAATTTTGTAGTTAATTTATTTACAATACTTTTGAACTTATTTATTATTGTAAACAAAAAATATTTACATTTTGTAATTTATATCTATTATGTAGGTTTTTTTTTTTGGAAACAATCAATCATGGTTTTAGTAAATGTGTTTATCGGTGGTGAAATTCGATACGATCCGAGGGGTGCGGAGTATAGTATTAGCCATCGGTATTCATTTCGTGCGACCGTTAATCAAAATTTTGATGATTTGGAAGGTATGATTTATCATCATTTTGGATATTCCGAGAGAATACAATCTAATCATTTATGCTTGATGTAATGTTGGTACGTCAACTGGCCGTTATTATGAGGTTGTGGAACTTATTTGCAATGGTGGTTGGATGATAATTTTTGAGCAATTAATAAATTCCGGAAGACAATACCGTGTCATTGATTTTTTCATTGAGTTTGTTCCAATTGTGGGCACAACGCAATCAGAACCTCATCAATCCCGATATTGTGACCCACATGCGGGTTCTAGTCGGGTCCAACCCCATCAGAGAGAATATACACTGCCCCAAACTATTTATTCTGAATATTTTCCCAATATGAATGAGTTTTCACCAGCCATCTAAGCAGAGGTGAATTGAACACAAAGTGATGATGAAAATGATCTAGACTATTGTGGTGATGATGAATATGATGAAAATGATTCTGAAGATGATGTCTTGTTAGAGTCCCATACACCTGCTATGCAGACTTAGTATTTTCCCATTTCTAGTCGTAGTGACCGTCACCCTGTAGCGAGTTTCAATGACACATCAAGATTTCGGGAAGCAGATGTAAGTTTTTTCAGTACAACCCCACGTTTTGATAATCAATCTCTTGCGGTGGAGCAAGTATTATCGTCAAAAGTTGTTATGAATGGAACCATAAAGGAGTTCCACATACGCAAAAATATTAAAGTCTTTTGGAAAGAAAGTAGCAAAACCGAAATTGTAGTCGAGTGCAAAGACACCAGGTGCAATTGGAGATTGTATGCCACGTCTTCTTATTTTGGAGCTCGGTGGACAATTAAAACATTAAATACACCGCATACATATTGTGCCCCCACTAATCGTACTGATCATGCACAATTAACAGCA
This sequence comes from Carex pumila, assembly GCA_033356055.1. Lineage (NCBI taxonomy): Eukaryota > Viridiplantae > Streptophyta > Magnoliopsida > Poales > Cyperaceae > Carex > Carex pumila. Next base: position 110,324 of record JARJHM010000895.1, read on the forward strand.
GTAGTGATTGCCAATGTTATAAGGGATGATATTAGAGAAGATATTACAAAAAGCATTAGTGACCTCAAATCGATAGTTCGTGCTCATTTCAAAGGAATTGTTCCCAAATATAACAGGTTATGGCGTGGCCGAGAGCTGGCAATTGAACAAATGTTTGGTAGTTGGAATGACTCATATGCAATCTTTAGTCCACTTTTACAAGCAATAACAAGAGAAAATCTTGGGACAAAATGGACAGTTAGATCAGAACCTATCGCGAAAGAGACAGAGTGGTTGTTTAAGGCAGCAGCGTGGGCTTATGGTCCATGTATTGCGGCAGTGCCTCATTTGAGGCCTATCATTAGCATTGATGCATGCTTCCTGTCTGGTAGATACAATGGGAGATTGCTTATAGCTTGTGGTTACGATGCTGAAAATCAATTGCTACCTTTGGCTTTCGGATTGGTTCAAGAAGAGAGTTTCAAGAACTGGGGATGGTTTATGAGGTGGTTGCGACAAGAGGTAATTGGTTTCGGGAGGTTCATGTGTGTTGTTTCAGATAGACACTTGGGAATAAGGAAGGTGTTTAAAGATAGACATGGTGGTTGGTGGGAGGATGGCGAAGAGTGTGTTCAAACATTGTGTATACAGCATGTTGCTGAGAATTTAATGAAAAAAGGTCCATGATAAAGATGTTTGTGATATATTTAAAATACTTGTCAAGAAAAGGAAGCCAAGAGCGTATGCAGAGTGGATGAAAATTCTACGCCTAAAATGTCCAGTAGCAATTCTGTACTTGGATAAAGTCGGTAAATACCGAGACAATGATGAAATTGAGGCCCCTAAACCATGGAGGGTATTTCAAACATTTGACAATGGCTCCCGTTGGGGGATTATGATAACCAATGGGTTTGAATCATTGAACAATGTGTTCTAGAAAAGTCGAAGACTACCGGTCGTTGCAGTAGTCGAAGATACATTTTATAAACTAGTCGACTGGTTTAGGGAAAGAAAGTGTCACACCCCACGGCCACGAGGCGTGACAGGGCCCCGCCGTAAGCATACAACTCCATGTATGCTTACAAGACATTTATAATATTTTCATCACATCACCATAAAATACATAAAACAGGTTTATATATGATAGTCCAAGTATAAAATTCTGGTACAAGTAGATCATACAAAAGGTATCTCGTACAGATACCAACCATAAGGTGTGACATAGAGAGCACTATACAACCAAACAAGATATGCCTCTCTAGTCGAATAACAAAATAACTGCTAAGGTAATCTAGTGTCCTATACCACAGGCCTACTACTCGTGTACCTCTCCAGGATTAGCCGCACCTAAACCTGAAAATAACCCAAAAGGGTGGGGGTGAGAATAAATTCTCAGTGCAAAATTTGCCACAATCAGGTTATTGGACTTGCAATCAGACTCCATGTTCAAAAATGAAATCCATACAAAATCACATTAGCAATTCTATAACAAACAACATATATATATGGATGCACATGCTTGACAACAAGAATCGAATGAAAAACAATTTAAGGAATTTCCAAGGTGAAGTTCAAACAAACACATATTTGGCCTAACTCATTTTATTATGGCTGGTAGCATCTATAGATGTTCAACCGAGCTGGACCCTTTATTTGACACCCATCTATAAATGCTTTGGCTTAACCATTTACTAAAGTCTGGTTCCAAGTCATAAAATAAAAATTCACATGAAATAAATCAGAATGTCGTCATAGTCAATTGACCGTCCAAATGCATTATCACGTAGGGTAATGCCCCCGAGCCACAGACGTCACACATAGGTCACCCACCATCACAATCAACATGTATATATATAGTCACCCACCCCTCGTCCAAACCGATACTGGGATATCTCAAGGGCCGTTCACCTAAGGCCATTAGGATCCTGGGATCAAAGCCAGCTTGCAGACTTTGCAAATTCATTCACATATCATCTCAAAGTTAGCTGATACAACTCAACCTTGCCATTTCATTCACATATCATTTCACAATCATCAATTTGTGGTGACCTTTATCCATAGTTAATTCATAAGAGAACAATCAATATGACAACCATACAAATATGCAAATCAATCATACCACAACAATTCGGTTTTAGATGCATTATGCACACAATTCACATAATTCCAATTATGCAACAATCAAACATACAACATGACAATTCCAATTATGCAACAATCAATCACACAACATGACAATTGAAAAAGATAATTTAATTTTTGAAAATGAAACATCAAACAAGTTCAAGAACCCCGCACCTGATTATGAAGAGCGTATCTTGCACTTATGGTTCGGACGTCTCGAAAGATCCCGCAAAATCTTGCTCAACCGAGCCTACACCTATGTTAACATATATACCTAATTCAATATTTGTTCGACGATTGATATGTTTACTTGAGTGATATTATTTTCTATATACTTTCCTTAACATAATCCATTTTGGAATAAATGATCAAGCCTTTCTCAATAAATATTAAGCCTTTCGGATACAATATTAGCACTTCCTTAAAAATATTATGACTTTGTTTAATTATCACCATACACAATAAATATTAAGCCTTTTAGAGACAATATTAGCACTTCCTCAAAAATATTATGACTTTGTTTAATTATCACCATACACAATAGAGGGAACAAAGAAAAGAGATCAACACCAAATTAATTTCAGATTTTAAGAGAGTGAGAGAAGAACTTACCAATCAACACCTTTGTCTGTTGGATTAGACTAGACAAATCAAAATATTTCTCTAATTTTCAGATCTGAACCAAACCCTAGATAGAAAATCAAGATTAAGATAGAATTGAGAAGAGAATCACTAAATTAACAACCTAGAAGCATAATGGAGATAGATTACTCATCATTTATACCTGTTGGGGTTTTGACGGTTCAAACCCATTGATTTAGCTTAACAGGAGAAGTGTGTAAAAACAAAATTTAACGGTTAAGTTAAGCTAAAAATTAAACGAGGTATGTCAGGAAACCTTCCAAGGCGGTCCACCTTCAGTATTCCTTTGGCATCAAAACCTCATTTAATTCATTTACAGATCTACTCCATAATTCATTTCTAAAAGCTTTAAATCTATTTACAAATTAAATAGATTAATATAACATGATTTATACCTTGTTTCCAAATCACAGTTGGAATGCAGAATAAGCGAGAAGAGCTACACCAAGGAAGGAATCGACTCGCAGTATCACACGTGTGATACCTCTATTGGTTATCCACCAAGACTAACCAGAGAGCGGTTTATTTCTTCTGCCAGAAATACCGTAAACCGCGAAATTATGCAAAAACACTATTCACCGAGAAAAGGACGAAATAAATATATTTGTGTCCCGAGGTTACTTGGTATCGCTTAAAAGCTAAACCGCAGGATTTCGCAAAATACATTTTTTTCTAATCTCGAAATAACCGAAATCAAGGACGAGAGAAAAAACCGATTAACGAAGTAATCAGATTAACACGCGAATTAGTAAGTCTTTCTCTCTACCCCTACCCCTCTATTTATAGACTTTTGAGGAGGTTTGCAAAAGACCAAAATACCCCTCAAAACAAATCTATTTACCAAAAGCCCTTGACACCTCATCCTTTTATCATGTGAAATGACCAAAATACCCTTGCCACCTCACATGACACATGTCAACACATGGGAAGTCGGCACCAAGGGAAAAAGACCATTTTTCCCTTGGCCCATTAAGGCATGAATAGTGTT